>CABEEJ010001078.1:0-22676 GCA_901482245.1 Timema douglasi | reverse complement strand
TGTGTGTGTGTGTGTGTGTGTGTGTGTGTGTGTGTGTGTGTGTGTGTGTATCAACCAACTTGGCGTTCATCTTGTTTGTGTGGCTATGATTTGTTCAGAAATGGTTCACCATTTGTCTCCGTTGTCGTTAAAAATAAACATTATAAATGTATGTTGTAGCTAAATAGGTAGAACAACGCATTTAATTTTTACCGGTACAGTCTTCACTCTTTTTTCGATCGTTTAATTTGTTCTTCTGAATAACGAAAGCTTCTTTGAAATTTGCTCACTTGTTTGTTGTTTTTGTGCGGGGGTCATATTTTTTGAAGTGCTATACTTTTACATTTCATTTTAATAAATGATGCACACTGTCGCAAAATATTTACCGGTACATTTTTATATTTCCATGACGTCAACGCGCATATAACAATACAGACCGGGCGGCCGCCGTCTATTAGCTAAGATAGTGCCAACTTTTGCGTATGGAGCGTGTTATGAGGTCAGCAAAACTAACTAGCCGGCCGTTAATCTCATTTTTCTAGACAGAAGCCGCTACCTTTTCATTCAAATAGCTCCTTCATTGTCCTAAACGAGGCTAAGTTGACCTCATTCTGGACACACTGCTTCACCAAAAATTTGGAAGCGTCAGGGACTAAACCAGGGACCTCTGGATCTGCCGCTAGGAACTCTGACCGCTGCATCTTTATTTCTGTAATTTGTAAATTGTATAATGTATTAGAAAACGGAATTGTGCTTGCGAATACAAGTCACCATTTTGACTGTTGTCACTGGACAGACAAAAACACAGCTCACACTTTTCACTGCTGTACTACAGAGAGGAAAACAGTTTACTCTTTACGCTGGAATCTAAGTTTCAATTTCGAAAGTGTTTTTTTATCTTGTTGTAGAATAGCTGTATCTGGTAGTTGCTAATGCTACTAAAATGATCTTAATATATTCATACATGAAGTCACGTGGTCTTCAGCTGTAATTTATTATATATATTATCAATATTGGCCACAAAGTAATATGTTTTAATTTTATAAAGTTTTTTTTCCATCCAAAATTAGCGTATACATCTGTACATTTATCGTTTGTAAAGAAATAGCTAGAAAAAAAAGTAGATCAGATTGGGCGAGGACTATTGCAGGACTTTTTTTCTTTTACTTTTCATAAATAAAAAATTGTAAGGATGTAAAAAAACTAGTCTCACTTTGGGCAAAATTTAATGTCACAATTCATTGATTGGTATTGACACTAGTTTCCCGGGACGAGCCGAGCCGTCCGCACGCACCAGCGCAGAGCCAGTCAGGCAAATTCGTTTAGTTCGAGGGGAGCGTTACACCCGTCGTGAATCATGCCTCATGGAAGAATATCTCATCTACTTTCTACTGTAGGCCTACATTCTCTACACACCTAGTTAATGAGATGACGGGGAGCATAAATATTATTAAATAGCCACGCTATTATAGTTGTTAATCACGGTTACAACCACAACTAAACATCATATTCTAAATTGAAAAATGACCCATGGACATGAGAGTTGAACTCGGGACCTTTGGCTTAGTATGCCAATGCTCTAACTACTGAGCTATTCCAGTAGTGGTCCCGCCCACAGGCTCATTCTTCACTCATATTTTAAGGCAGAGTCTGTGATGGAGTAGCGGAAATCATCAGTTACAAATGAGTGATCAATTAAGATCACGAGCTATCAGATAACTTAGCCACCTTTACCTCGGGAGGGCTTTATACTCCCAATAATAGTGTAATGACAACTTAACAAACACACATATCATGATGGAATAAATAAATATTCAAGCCTAGGTTAAATTAGATTCCCTTGTCCGGGTGTCATTTTTCAATTAATTTAAATTAATCTTTTAATCTAAAACAATATGAGTAAATACATACACACATACATTAGAATTAATATGGAGGGCCTAGTTGGCGTAAATATTGTTGAATCTCATTTTGTTAGTAACACTTATTTTTATGTGGTTCAATACTGGTAACAAACACTTTGAAGACTAGAAACGGGAACTTTCTCACTCACATTGTTGAGAAAAAATTTGTTCTTGAAAGTAAGACGCGATTTAAAAAAATCTATTCCAATCTTTCAAATTGTTGAGAACAATCACGTTCTAATTTTTCATACTAAAAGCAGTAGACGATTAATAAATATTATTTTACAATATTTTATTTTCATTAGTATTTTCTTTAGTTATATGCATGTAATTAAATCATTACCTCAAATGTGTGAAAAATAATTTTAACCAAATCGTTAACAAGGGCATCAATTGCGTTTTTACAAAACAAATATATTTTTAGTGTCACTAAATAACTTTATGAAATTCTTGTAGAAAGGAATATTTAATTATTTTTTTTCCAATTATCAATTATATTATTTTAGTATTACACTAGTGATATATTTTAGGGATTGATAACATATGTCAACAGTTACAGTTGCTGTTGACAATTTTTTTTAACACCGCGTCCTATTACTCGCTCGGGTTATACGTTTATGTAATAATTACGTTAATGATTTTAGTAGTGAGTAAGGTTATACTTATAGTAAGTGTACCCGTATTTGCGTGGAAGACGAGGGGCGAACCATTTTGGAAAAACCACCCTCAGTACATTCGACTGAGATTCGAACCTCTATATCCCCTTTATTGACAATCTAATTTAAAACTAGAGTCGTGCTTTAGATCATACAGCCACCGGAGCGGGTATAGATTACATTACTTGACGTATAAATATATGAAAAAGTGTTTAGTAACTTTTATAACTAGGTATTGTAAAAGTTCCTGCCTATTTAAATCAGACTGTAAAAAATATAAATGTATACCTTTAATGTCTGTATGATGACCAGATTGCAAATTTTATAACCACCCAATTTATAGAAAGATTAAAACATTTGATAGCAAAACAATCTGACATTTACCAATCAAGTGGAATTTTAAACCGAGAACCGAAATAATAGAGCCAAAATCGCTAACATTTTGAAACAAATTTCATAACTAACAATTATGATGTTATTTATGTATGTATAGATTAAATAGTGTAAGGCTTACTCTCAAAATACTTTTTCGAGGGAAAGATAACTTTAATCCATTAGCTTTCGGGAATTTCATTTTATAAGGAAACTATTGTTGAAAAATCTCGTGGCATAAATAGATTCTTACGAAATGAATCATTTTAAATATAGGCCTAATGGATGAAAAATATGACCTATAAAAATAGGAATAAAAACGTTATAGACATTTATATTATCCGGGTAGCTTTTTTATGGTTGTTTATGAAATCGTAGATTATTTCATCAACCTTTCTTAACTGTTTTTATTTTTATCGTTTACTAAACAATTTTATTATTTTTCATCAAGTCACAGATTGAAAATAACTCTGCTTCTGACCGTTTACTGATGATAAATGTTGGTGAATAAAATTTGAAAATGTAAAACGCAAGCTGTTAGACCCCAAGTGTTTTTTATTCTTATTTTAATATTTGTCAGTCGCTCTGCGATATGCTAATGTAAAAGGTTTGTATTCTAGATGCTCCCATTTATTTTACTAACTTTTTAATTTGGGATAATTTTACCGCACCAAATTATAATAAAACAGTTACCTGCTTTGGTGGTCGCAAGGACTAACGCGTGACGCGTCGTGCTAGACTGGAATTCTGGTGGTGGGGAGATCGGGGTTTGAATCCCAGTCGGGTGTACTGATTACTAAATTGTTCCCCACACACACAAATGCGGGTAAATTTTCTCTAAAATTCCACCTTATTTTGAGCGTGTAACCCAAACGGGTATTGAGACAAAAAAAATACTATCACTCAATAATAGTTTTTGTTCTGAGGTAAACCCCCGCTTCGGTTTTTGAAGGGCAAAATATTGTATAAATAAAATAAATAATACAAATTAATTTTTTTTATTGTTGTTGAAATCGAGCAACACATTTTTTTAAATGTGGTATATACATGAAATGGTATGTATTTTGTAACATTATTAGGTTTCTACCTTCACTAACATTATAATCACGAGTCAACATTGGTGGTTTTTAATACACTTTCTAAGGAAACTATCATGAACACTTATTATCAGTGAGATTGTTATAACTCATTAAGGAATGTGTCCGATTTTACACAGGGTTCTGGAAATCTAAATAAAAAAAACTGAGGTAGATCCGTAGTAAAACTAGCCCTACTTTAACAAATTTGAGCTTAACAAGGAAAATTGCTCACTTTACGCTTGACAAAATATAGGTACCTCTTTTCTATCAAGAATAATATGGAATATAGGCACTTAATATATTGTTTCACCTACCTGGTCAGAGTATCCAATTTCTCTGGTCTACCTTCTAACTCAGGGTTTCCTAAACTGGGTGTCGCCGGTCTTGGTCCGGGGTGTCGCGCCTATAAAGACAAACTAAAACATATTATGTAGGCCTATAGTTAAATGCATCATGCCAATGTTTAATACGTGCACTCGTACATATGTTAAATAATGGAATAAATCATACAAGAAAACACACATTTTTTCCTTGTGAAAGCGCTACCTTCGTGAGTTTCGGATTCTTATGTCCCTTGAAAACTTAGCGTGGCGCCGTGCGTATAACTCTTCCGTTTACAGTCTGAAAATGAACTGGGCGTTTAAAATAACATTGGGTACAGGGGCTTCGCACGGAAAATCTGATATGTGAAGTGCGGCGCGGTCTCAAAAAGTTTGGGAACCCCTGTTATAACTAAGCTGGAATTGCATAGCTGGGAAGTTGTAGGTAACGCCGTAAGATGTCTCAACTATGCATGCTCGTCTAACAAGGACATTCAACCTTTTGTCGTTCTTTTAAAGCAGGTGTTCTCAAACTTTTTGCACCCAAGCCTCACTTGAGCATTAAAAGTAATTGTTAAGCCTCATTTTTTTAAAGAAAAAAGCAGCGCCTTTACGTTAAAATTAAAATCAAAAGAAAGCACGCAATATATAATTGATTACTATAATAGTCTGATTAGTTGCGTTGCCCGGGCAAAATGTTTATATTTTAGTGACAGTTCGTGGAAAGTAACTTTAAGGTTGGTGCCTTACAAGTCTAGAGTTGCCCGTGTTTTTTTCCCATGTTTTTAATTAATTTAAAAAATCTAGTTGAAATTTTAAAATTCTGGCTTAGAGGTGCACATGTTTATGCACAGGGGCTAGTAATTTTTTTTATTATTGTTTCAAACCTCTCCATACGTTAGATATCGCGCGCGCATTGCTCTCGACAGACAAACTCTTCATTTGTTTAACATTGCTTTTGCTTCAGACTCGACGCCTCACCATAAATTCCCTCGAGCCTCACGCTTTGAGAAACCCTTTCTTAAAGGCGTTTGTTACTTCTTTAATGTAGTATTAGGATACGAACGTAGTTCGGTAAGCTTCATACAACGTCGGAACTGATTTATTATTATTCGTTTCGATGCGTTTCTGTTAAACAAAGTGGGAAAAGTTTAAAACCTAACAACCGAGTGAACCAACAATATCTATGGTTAGTTCTGTTGATTGTCATCGTTTGTATATTTGGATTATATCTAGTTATGATTAAAATTTATTTTATTTAAATGCTAAGAGTCTATAATTTTAAGTATAAATTTATATTTTGTTTATTAATTATTTAATATAATTATCTGATTAGCTGAACATTTTAGGGGAAGAAGACCCAGGATGAAATTTGTGGCTTGCAAAAGATAAGATTTTTAGCGACGTGTTTTTTAAAAAGTGAAAATAAATGAAAGGCAAATCGACACCAAGAAGAATCTGTTTAAGTTTCAAACCATTGAACCAACCAAATTGTGGAAAACTCAAAAGAGTTTCCACCTATTTTCACACTTTCCACGGAAATAATAAAAAACCAATCGACAACTTAATGGCATTTTACCATATTTTTACGTTTTTTAGAACAAATTGTTCTTTTAACTAATGTTTCTGATCCGGTTGTTTTCGCTACATCCATTCAAACTGGAAAAGTAAAATTTTCTGAACTCGCATCTTATTCGTCGAATTATTACTCAAATAATCTTTAATTGCTACCATAAAAAATTACCTCCATTATAGATTTAACTTACCCGTCCATATATTGATGATGATGATGGTGGAAAATTGCTGAACTTATTAAAGTTGTGCTTACACTTGTTTTATGAATTTCATTAAGTAAAACGATTTTTTTTATTCTTCAATTCACACTGAAACAATATTTTACAAATCAACTAACACACATTTGAACTTTAATTATTTAATACACACAACTGTTTTATCGTAGTCACCAAGGTAACATCAATTGTAGTTATTAGAGTGTATTTATTGTAATTTGAACTGTTTTTACCATTGCACTGTTTGTTTATTTTTTATTGTCAAGGGGTATATTTTCACTGTCTTTGTTTGTGAAATTGTCATCAACTCTATATAATTGACCATGTCAAGCTATTTTGCAATATGAACATACCAACCAACGTTCACACACTTAAGTCAAAATTTATCCAAATAACCCTAGCTTCCCAGTAGCATTTATTCCACACTGTACTCGAATGATCCAGCTTCATATCTCAGTTCCTAATAATTAATTCCTATTCCACCCAGAAGTCCAAAGGCGCAAGACAGTCTTCTGACATTACTGAGTTAGGTGAAGAATTATCTGGCCTCCTACGAATAAATAAATGTACTGCGAAAACTAGTTAGTCAGACCTAAGAGATACCTAGTCAGTTAGATAAATAGTATAATAGTTTCATAAGGAGGGTTTTCACAATTTTATGACTTATGGGATATGAAGCATTTAGCTTAAAACTGAAATTGACGGATTACGCCACAAGATATAATATTTAGTGTGTGCTTGGTATATAGTTTCAAGATTACGTTTAAAGCATTTCAAGCCTCTGAGTCATCCTTGCGTGCGGCAATCACCGTCCCGCAAAATACCCCTCTCAGCCTAACTTATTTCGTCTACAAGCAAAGGGCCCCCCTCTCATTCGTTAAACCATAAACCTCGTTAGTTCTCCTCTGCGGACTCGCGCTTCATGTTAGCGTAGTCGGCGACTGCCGTTGAACACACACCTCAAGAAAGGAGGGGAATCCCACAGCATGTCCGGCAAACAAACACCCCCTTTCTCACTCCCCCACGTAAAACTGCTAAGGTAAATTAATTAAGACTCCAGCTTCGGGAGAACCTCAACGCACACACAAACTCGCGTATCAAAAACCGCAAGGGACTTGCAAAATTACCGTCGAGCTAAGAGGTGCAGTTTCCGTAGAACTTGGAAAAGGGCATGAAGAAAGGGGTGTGTGGAGCGGTGCTCCGGTCGGGTATTTCATCAAGTCCTGGGGTCACCAACCTATGATATGATGGGGAAAGGGCAGGTCTCCTGAGACTATCTACCTATACGCCCCAAGATGTGCTAGCAGCCAGCAGGGTTGCTTGCGGTGGTTTGCGCGCCTGGCTTTTGCCTGAGAAGTTAGTCACTGTTCAGGCTATACATATATATCATTAATCTAATGGTGCAGGTATGGGGAAGGAATCATTTAAGAGTTAATATACCCGAATTTGCTTTGAAGGAGAGTGAGAAACCATTTAGGGGAAAAAACCTCAGTAGACCTCACTGGGATTTTAACCCCGATTCCCACGTCATTGAGCCAGCCTAATAACACGAGAGTGATGCCTTAGACCTAGGGATGTGGTATCGAAAGAAAAGTATCGATACTGTACTCATTAAAAGTACCGGAAGAAAGATATCGATAACAGTAAGTATAGGTATAGAAATTTTAATCTGTAAATTTTATTTATTTTATTTAGCAGTTAATAAATAATTTCAACTTTTGCATCACAATTTATTTTAATACTTATTTAAATACTGAAAATTATCATTATTGTGCTCTACTAAAGCTTATTTTGTTTAGTTTGTGATAACCGTGTTCATTAGTCATTAATAAAGGAAGGGGTACTAGACTGGTCTCCGTCGCCCGGTCAGGCATCAGGATGTTTTGAAAAACAAATATGTAAGAAAAGCTCTGAATTAAGATGAGTTAAAAGATATTGAATGCTATAGAGTAGCTTCTTGCTTGTCATTCAGAAAATGAGTGAGAATTGAGAAATGGTGTCATTTGTTCCTGAACATTTAATTCCAACATGAGTGAAGATAATAAAAAAGTTGTTTCTTTCGATACCGATCCGATACCGGAGTGCGAGTACTAATATCACTAAAAGTATCGAGTAAAATACTAGTATCGAAAGGAAATTATCGATATTAGTAAAGTATTGATACTTTTTTCACATCCCTACCTAGACCATTCGACCACTGAAGCTGGTAACTCTGGTGTTAAATGTAATAATTTAAAAGTTCAACCCTCCCACCCCGAAACTATTATTAATAATGTGTTTGTATTTCTCACCAATGCCTTAGGTTAGTAGCATATTGGCGTCTTCAACTATTCATAGCATCTACAATCTTAAATATGATATACACACATTTTACATTATTTTAAATAAAGTGTCACTCCCACAATAGACTGAACAACCGATGACAGGGAGATCGGGGTTTGAATCCCGGTTGGGTGTACTGACGGTGGTTTTCGCGGAGTGATTTTCCATTTTTCTCTCTCCACGTAAATTAGAGTACACGTTCTATAAATTCACCCTTCCTCATCCCCACTGCATTAGCGTAATTAGTACATTTTCGTACAACCTGAACAGGTAGTAGTAGTCCGCAGGGCCAAACGATTTTTTTTTAAAAGAAAAGTTCATTGTAAAAATGTAAATGGTAGGACACAATCGTACATACTTTCACAAATAGTTCATTGAAAAATGAACAACTAAAGCAATCATTAAAGTACCCTTAATTTTAGGATCATAATCAAAATCATAATTTGGCCTTAGGGTATAACTAATATTTAAATATAAAGTTTGAGCGAAAGCCATCAGTTTATGTTGTAACCCTGGCCACAAACAGACGGACGGACAGAATTGTTAGACCCACTCTTTTGAGTTCTGGTGCACATAAAATGTCAATCAAGTAAAATCCATCATAATATTTAGGATGAAAATTTTCCCGATTTCAACGCCCTCTTTATCTGTGAAAGTAAAATTCCTGGCCATGTCTTGGTGGAGGACACTACCACAAGCCACAGCAGATAAAAATCCCGCCCTGAAATAAAAATAAGTTACGGCCCTGCTGCAGTTCATTATCGAACGGCTGCACTTTGGAGGGTTTTTTTTATCCTCTCTTAAGGAAAATTCCTCAGCCATGCTACTTCATTATGGTTAAGGGGGCTGCCTAGTTAGCTGAGATGGTGCCATTCAGATTTTGCGTTATGGTTTAATATGGATAACAACCTTTACCAGTTCACGAGTTTGGTGTTTAATAGAATGTAAACGAAACTTATTTTCTAAAAGTTAAAATCTCTCACTCTTTAAAATAAAACATTTTGGTTGTTCCTTAAGACATAAATACACAGGAAACAAAAATTTACTACACTGGATATCATCTCTGTGAAAACTGTGTGGTTACTATTAGGAAACAACGTCATTATCTCGTTTTCCTATGGTCATTTTCCTCTCGTTAATAAGAGAAGTTTCGCAACGTTGGTTAGTCGAGGTTGCCATTAGTAGCTCCTCCTTACCCCAGCACACCACGTTCAGATATAACTGATTGTGAGGATATTTGGTAACAGTTAAATGAGAGAGAGCTAAGATAAAGCTTTTCTCCATAAGACAAACAGTTACCTCGGCAATGATATTGTGTGTAGTATAGGAGCATAGAATGGATGAATCGAACGATATAATTTAACAGGAGGTTGCAGCACACATTTTATTTGCATTTATGTTTTCTTCCTCGCCAGTTTGTTGCTCCGCCCAGTAACGCTATTAAATTCACTTGGTTTTAGGCGTCAGTAAATTTCTGCTCAGCCACTCTTGTGCTTTAGGGATAGTTTTAGATTGTCTGCTGGCACACAACCATACTCGATCTCCTGTGTGTGTGTCCCCATCCATGAACTCTGTGTCGGGTCGAGATAGCAGACGCTGCTTCTATCCCTCTCCTTAGTTTAGGTATCATTCCGCGCTTAAGAAGAATTGTCGCCTCGTCCATGTGTGATTTAGGCTCGTGAGGGGAAGGCGAGAGTGTCCCTATATTGGCTGCAGGCCAGGCCGGTGATTGGCAATAAGTCACCGCGGGAGTCGTGAGGGTGGATCTACCTGCCCACCCTACCCACCCTCCAGAAGGCAATCACGTCTTTATGAGTGTCGGGACGTTTGGTGGGGAGGGGGTGACCTACCGTGGCAGAGAGTGCGTTCAATCCGATGTCTTGAGTGTTTAGATGCCCACTGCAGGGTTCTTAGCACCTTTAATCTCAAAGAAAAGAATTATTGTGAAATATAATAAGCTGCACCAGCATTTGTCTGAAAGGAAAATATACAAGGTGCATCTATCTATGTGGGAAGTAACTGGGGTGTGAATAACAGACGTCGAAAAACACAAAACAAATTATTATAAACACATGTCCTTTGTTTGATGGTTCTCAAGATAAGTCCATCCAAGTTTCTGCTGGAATTGTTAATAGCCATACTTGATACACCACTGTTGCACCTCTTATAAGTGACGTATCACTGCTGATATACAGACAGGGCTGCAGCTACACCAACAGGGATGTATTAAAAATACCTTATCTCGGGAACCATCCAACATAGGACATATGTTCATAAGAACTTTTTGTGTTGTGTTGAGGTCTACTATCCCCACCTCGGTTACTTTCACACATAAATTGTCACAGCCTGTATATAGCTTGTATTATATAATCAGCTCTAAGGGAATTACAGGTCTTATGGAGAAAAGCTTAACCTTGATCTCTCTTTTTCGGTTAACTGTTGCCAAATCTCCTCGCTCACAATTATGTCTGAAGGTGGTGTTCTGGGGTAAAGGAGAAGCTGCTGGCAACCTCGACCAAACAACGTCGCAAAATTTGTCTTATATTTAAGGGAAGATTAACCAACTAAAACCAAAAAATGACCATGCTCTTTCCAAAGAGTAGCCATGCAGTATGATACTCAATGTAGTCGAAATGTGAAAAATAACTATAATTGCAGTCGGTTGGTACGAACCAAGTCCTCCCTAGTAGGCGTTTCACGAAATTATATGTGTGACTGGACTGGTTCCGAGTCAACTAAAATCAGGCGATTCTGGACGCCAATACATTTTATGAGAGCCTCCTTAAGAATTTCACCCGTAATATCCACCCTACCGGGAATTTTCAACCTTTTTTGAAAAAAAAATCCAACGTATTTACTTAAATTCGCCCTTAGATTTAATATTTTAACAGTGTTGAGAAATACTTAATATTTTTTTAAACTAAAATATCACGTGCACTTTAGAAATAATTAAGTTGTGTGCTGATTCAAACAATTAATTTATAGAGTATACATTCATGCCTATAGGTTGATTTTGGTAGGAAGAACAGTAGAAGTTAGTAACTAAAGTTACTAACTAAAGTTACTAAAACAATTTTAAAATATTCATACATCAAGTCGTGTTATCTGCAGTTGTCACTTTAGATAGATATTATTAATACCTATAAAATAACACAAACAAAATAGTAAAATGTTATCAATATTGGTCGCAAATAAATACATTTGAATTTCCCCTACTGTTCCTCCAACCAAAATCGGGGTATAGTTGAGTATTCTGCTCGTTAACTGATAAAAAAAAAAGGAAATCCTAAATTCACCATCAATTACTTTTTCGACTGTGCCGGAAATTGATTTCGGACCCCTAAACGCAGCAGGCTATTGACTGAGCTTATATGTCTGTCGGACCACTGAATTAATTTTGCTTTGCGTCTTATTACTCATCATTGCTATCCGCATCTTTATCTTCATTAATGGGGAATGAACTAGGAATAAAAAGTAAATATACTCATATTTGCAGCTAGGGTAAGAAAAAAATGTAAGGACAAGATTTCTCAGTAAACGCGGCTAGGATTTAAACCCTGAACTTCCTCAGTCACCTTAAAACTAGGCCAGGCGAGCTTAACATATTAGTCTGCGTGCCCATCAATGTGGGTTTTCTGAATAATTAAGTACAGTAACCCAATGGTTCCCACACTGTGGGTCGCACGTCCACTTTTTTATGTGTTGTGAAATTTTTTGAAATGTCAACATTTTGTAACTATTTGAAAATAAAAAAATCACGAAAAAATGGGGAAAATACCCTTTTGCGCGTGTCCATTAAAGCTAGGTGTCGTGAAAGTTTGTCATTATACAAAAATTGTCTCGGTTCTCAAAGGTTTGGGAATCACTGGAGTAACGATTTATTTTCTTAAACCTTATCGTTAAGGTTATTTTTATCTTAGCTCCAAGTTACACATTTTCTAGGAACACACTGTAGACCCCCTTTCGATTCAATTTACAGAGAAGAGAACTCATGTAAAAGTAATAGGGGAGGGGAAGGAGGAAGAAAGGACGGACAGAAGCATTTTCCACTTGCTCATGCGTAAAAATATCTGTTAGGATGGCCAATTGAGTAATTGTCCCAGTCATTGCCACCAATTTGAAGGGCTATTTTTAGGAATCTTCTCTGGCTCCCTAGTGCCCCTATTCACTTGGCGATCATGACCCGACGCGCTTTCAAGAGGTCGCGGTGAACGTCCAGTCTAAAGTTTTAATACCGTCTGATTGGAACAAATTGCTCACCCCTTTTTATTGTTCTACGTAGAAGTGAGGGGGGGGGGGTGTTATCATCATTATGTCCAATCGTGGCCTTGAAACACGCGAGAATGAGACTCGTCCAAGGCAAATTATTCGTCTCGAAGAAACTCGGTTATGAACAACTCGATTCGGTGGCCGCATGGTCTAAGGCTTCACTCTCGCAACGCACTGGACCCCCGTTGATGGGATGATCAGTGTTCGAATCCCGGTAGGGTGTACTTAGGTTTTTTCCTTGTTGTGTTACACTCCCTCCATGCAAATGTGGATACATGTCCTCAAAATTCAACCTTAATCATCCTTAATACATTAGCGTAATTAGTACATAGGCATACCACCCGAACGGTTAATAAGGTAGTGGAGCTAAAACAAGTTTTAAACTCCTTACTCGAAGTATTTTATAGCTTAATAACCCGCTTCGGTGGCGTAGTTGGCTAACGTGCTAGTCGTGTTTAGCTCAACCGCTGAGGAAGGGGAGATCGAGGTTCAAATCTCGGTCAGGTGAACTGGGGTAGTTTTCCTAGATGTTTTCCCACTCTCCCTCCATCAAATGTGGGTTCTCTTCCTCTAAATTCAACCTTCCCAATTTTTAATCTATTAGCGTAATTAGTACTTAAGCGTATAACCCGAACGGTTAGCCTTAGCTCAGTCGGTAGCGTCTCTCTCTACTGAGCCAAGGACCCCAGGTTCGATTAATGACAAGGCCGAAAATTGTATCATTGGTGAAATATGGGCTTACCCTTTAATGTATGGTAGAAGGGAGCACAAATGTTTTTACAGTTTTTATAGAATTTAAATTTGTTGGCCAAATTAAATCAAATATTTCTCCAGTAGCAACATAGAGCTTAGTTTTCTGCACGTGCTAATATCAACAGATATTAAATATATGTCAAGGGTATCCTGGAATGTTGTCAAAATGTTTCTCTTTATTTAAAAAGTTTTGACAAAATTCCAGGACGCCTTTGACATATATTCAAGATCTGTGGATATTAGAATGTGCAAAAAACTACTCTCTGTGTTGCTACTGGAGAAATATTTAATTTATTTTGGTCAAAAAAATGTAATGCTATAAAAACTGTGAAATTACTCAAGCGCCCTTCTGCCGCACCTTAACAGTGATGAATTAACAAATTGGGGGGAGGGGGGGTCGGGTGTTGTATCTGTTCTAGATTTAATTTAGTTTATAAGTCTGAGCTGATATATCAGACGGTTCATAAAGTGCACGTTAAATATCTCAAATAAATTTAATTTAAATACCTTTTCTTTTTACTTTGTTTATATAGGAAAAGTGTTGTAATCGTGAACATTTTCTGTGTGATTCTGATGAATCTTGACGTTTTACGTGATCCTACACCCCAAAAGAGTGGTTTTAACAATTTTGCGTTCCTGGGACTTTAGCCGAAATAATTTCATGGATTTTATTAAAATATTATAATTAATAATTGTTGAATTTCCATGCCTCGGTGTTTGTTTTTTTAAATTATGATTCTAGCCCTTATTCTAAGGGTAGTTTACTGATAGATTTTTTTGTAAACTCGAATTATTATTTCTAAAATGGTATAACGGTTTTGCTTAAAACTAATATTTGGGGATTATCTAACATAACAAATAACACTGTATACTTGTTTATCGAGGTGAAATTCATTTTAGAAACAAGACTACTGATAACAATTTTTTGAAAATTTGTAATTAAAAAATATGCTATAGCAGTTTTGTTAGGCATTCATATCTGAATAGTGTTTCATATCAGTAACGCATGTTTTTCTGAGTAAAATTTATCAGGTGTAGTTTAATTATGACTTTTTTTTAAATTGGGTCACAACTGTGGTATACGTACTCCTAGGGATACACGATGCACCAATGAGATTTATTAATCATAAAATGTGTTTTGATATTAGTTAGCATTAAAAACAAATTATTCCTGAATTTGGCTTATTATTTTCATACGGCTTTATTTCTCTCTGTCGAGGCTTTGTTTAGCTTATCACTAAGGATTTATTAAAATTGGTAACGTCCGTTTGTACTTAAAAAAAATAGCAGGCATTTGTTTCCTCTTTTTATGGACTACTGAAAAGGGTTTATTTGTTAGGCCATGCATGGTCCCCAATGATGGTATAGAACTGGCAAATAATAGAAAACCTTGATCTAGGAGGCAAGTTTTTTTCGGGGAAATGTACTCGCATTAGTGAGGAACTCAAGTTGAAAACAACCTTATTTCAGCTAATTTTCAAATTAATATTGAATGGAGAAGAATTCATTATAGTCTTGTATAGTTTCAATCTTTCCATATAGTTAGTTACACTCAAGCCTGATCTAAGCAGCGTCGTTGTGCCGAAGAAGTTTATCTTCTAAGGGGAGAATCTTAACTTATCCCTCCCGGCGGGCTTGAAAAGGATGAGGGAATGTTAAGAGAGAATGGAAGGGGTAGAAAGTGAGCTAAAGGACCTAAGGGCGGATGGGGGATCATGGATTACTGCAACCCCCATCATCCTCATCACACACCCTTAGAGAAAGCGTTGCCTGCGCTTTGTGCAATTAGCGTGGACAAGCGCTACCAATAGGGTCGTTTTCTCCTGCCTTTTCATCTAGTCGAGGACTAATTTCCTTTCTCACTCTGTCAAATGTAACATATTTTCGGGGGAAGGGCTAGGATAAATTTGGTGTTAACTTAATTTATTATGTTATGAAAGCTATCTTAAAACCGTTGTCGGGTATCGTGGGGACAGCTATTCGATCCCAGACTCTACCAAACATCTATTAAGGGAACTCCAGCCAAGATGCGAACATCAATCTTATCCTGAGTTGAGTTGCAAACGTTTGGTCCATATTTTGACAGCTGTGCAAAACACACTATGTACTTTGTTAATGAATACATTAAAGTATATCTTGTATATATTGCATCGGTCGGACAGTCGCGTCATCACCCCGTTGTAGTCGCCGTCCCAAATAACTTGTCGCCAACAAACATTAAAAGGGGGATCCCCTTCCCACAAGAAGTCTACTTTCGAGAAAAGATTATTTGTGGTGTGGGTGGGAGGGTACGGCGTGTGACCCGCGCTCGCGTCGTGTTGCCATGGAGACGGCCTATAGGGGAAGTTGGAAGGGGATTGTTATTTAGCGACGCGTGAGCGAGCCGTCTCACTGATCGATGTGTTGTCTCCCTTCCCTCCCAAGGGAACCCATTCTACCCTGTCTTTGTCCGAAAAGATCACCCCCACCCCCTCGGAACACCCCAATGACACTCCCGTCTAATGCGATTCTGCTGCCGCCGTCGTGCGAGGAGGGGTTACTAGTTAGTGAGCGAAGAAAGGGAGAGCTCGACCGGATAAAAACTGGAGCCACGGGGGAACGGATGAATGTTCCGTGAAGTGAAGGTCGCGAGGTGCGTCCACTTGTTCTCGAGTCCTCGCTTGTTGAGGACAGGAACATCCCACCCAGCGCCGTCGATATTCTGGGGGGCGGAACCAACACATGAGAACCGTGATTAATGAATGAACCCCACTTCCGAGCAAAACCTCTCTTAAAGTAAGCTTCCACTGGCCCGCATCGGACGGACCGCACGCATCGGATTTCTTTAGTGTACTGCGTGCGTCTACTGCATTCGTATTTCCGAAGAAGGCGGTTCTCAACATCTATCCTTCAGTTGTATCATGTCGCCTTTTGGGTTATATCTATAATGACATCCCTGATGGCCATTAGGATATCTAGGCTACTTGAGGCAAATACTCTATCTGCACCCCACAAAACTAGCATTAATCTAAAAACTGGTGCTGTTGTAACAATCTAATTTCACTTCAAAGTTTTGATTTTTTTTTTTAAGTTTATAACAGTTATTTTGGAAAAAATAACAATTTCAAGAAAATGAATAAATTTTAAAAACGTTCCCCATACTGCAGAACTTTACTATGTAACTAGTGATGTGAGGGGGGAAATAATAACTCACGCACTCGCGGTAGTTGGCGAACTGGTGGAGGACTAAACTTTAATAAGATGGAGGTCGGTCGCGAACGACTGAACTACAGGCTAAATTTATATAGGTTGTAAACGATTGAACTACAAGAAGTAGTTCGTCAATTGTTAAACTAGTTAAATGAACTGCTTATTTCAGTACGCTAAATCACGTTGAACTGTTGTACTGCCCATCTTAAACTAAATAGAGAGAATCACTCTGGAAATTCCGAATGCGAATGGTAAGGGGTGCGTGTACTACTCAGCATCCCAGATGACGTCATCCACACGAATCGGATTTTAATCTGTCTCCAGAGATTATTATCGGCATTGCCAAAGTCCGATGCTTACGCTTATAATGTTTTTAATTTCATTTTCGGATGTAAGTAGTGAAAGAGGAGGATATTTAACCTCTACGTATTGAATCCATGATATTTTGTGTGAATGACTATACTGGACAGTAATATATTCAGTTTGCGTTCTTTATTTTTTGATATTTTATATTACTATCTTACGGTTCACTTATTTATATTACTCTGGTTTTTGTGTACAACCCGAACGGGTAGTAAGACGCGGTGCTAAAAAAATGTGGTTATTCCAGTGACGAGTCGCTATGCAAACTAGGGTGTTTGTAAAATTGCAATGCAGATATAAATATAGTCCAATTAGCTCAATAGCATATACTGAGAGAGAAAAGATAATCACTGTTAATTTCAACAAATATTAAAACAAAATTGTTTCATATCACTTAGAACACAAAAGGTAACGTTTTCATTCAGCTTGCCAAAGCCATTATATGGTTGAATTCTGGTAGGGAATAATACGAACTTCGAACGAACGAACGAACTTCTTATGGAAATCAGTGTGTAGGGCCTACTTTACTACTTGTAGAAAAAACGGATAACACCTAAGTGCATAGAAGGTCAAAGGAATGTTGAAGGGTTTTTGAAGAGTCTGCCCTAAACATAACTGAGTGTTGCTGAAGTGCACAGACTGAGGACCCGAAATCATTAATGCATGGTTCATTCCCTATCTAATCCCTTTTTATTTACATAACACAGATCACAGGAAAAATGTAAGAGCGACAGTTGCTTTGCGTAACAGAGTAGCAATAGAACTATCTGGAGAGACATTTGACTCGTTCTGTGCTATAGCAATACTTTATTTTTTATCTTCTGTAAATAAAAATTCAACCTAACCTAACCTAACCTAAGATACCTGTTATGAATACCAGAAGGTGGGGGAGGTATTCCCCAAGAGAAGGGATTGTTTGTTTACCTTTCTTTAAGCTCCTGTTGACTGGCTGAAGTCAAAAGGGATGTCCAAAGTGGTGTGCACGTAGACATCATTTTCTGACTGCCTGTGCACCCCGAAAAAACCCTATCCTGTTCTCTTTAACTCGCTTACAGACAGATCCCTCCCTACCTCTCTAACAATTAAAGTAATCTGTTAATTATATTGGTATTAAATCGCCTATCATTGGAATGTTGCGCAACACTATTGGTACTTTGGTTTGAATGTCGGCGCTGATCACTCACACTGTGTTCACCCATTACTAGTCAACTCACATCGTTAGCATAAGTTGGTTGTATCCCATGCGCGCGCAACTGCACAAGTTTACTCGTTCCAGTACACTCGCATCATATCAACGCACCTTACTTAAGGTGGGGATATAGGGAACGCGAGGAAAGGCCAGCGTTTTTTGCAATTTTTATTACAAAACGTTATTTTAACAAAAGAAAAAAAAGTCTTCATTAGAAACAGTTTAATTTCCTTCACATGGTGATGTCAACAATTTGTTGAATATATGTCACGAGCATAGTGGTATTAGATGACAAACCTTTTTTTTAAGCACCGCGTCATACTGTATCTTCAGGATATATGCATGTACTAATTACACTAATGAGCTAGGAATGAGAAGTTTGTTTTAGATGAATTGTGTACATATTTGCTTGGAGGGAGACTGGAAAACCACCCGACCAGGATTCTAACTCCGATCTCCTAGTAATCGGCAGTCTAGTCTAACATGAGTGACGCCTTAGACCATGTGGCAACCAAATCTCGTTGGTCAACGTTTTAAATGATGATAAAAAAGTTGTCATTAAATTCCAGGACACATATTCAAGAAGCATTGAGGTCATCTTAGGAAGAAAATTAAACTATATTTGTACTGAAGCAATATTTGATTTATTTTGTCCAAAAAAAGTTTGTATGTGAAAAATTGCAGAAACGCTTCCTTTTCTCGCAGCCTCTGCGTCCTCACCTTGTTAATTCAAGTGGTGCAAAATCAGGGAAGGTAAGAGTTGTTCAAAGTTGAGTACGCCTCCAGGTGTCAATCTACCACAGCTTGTTCAAGAAGCTTGTAACCCACTTGAGGTTGAATGGTCTAAGGTTTCACTCTCGTATTAGATTGGCCTTTTGAAGACAGGGAAATCAGGGTTCGAATTCCGGTCGGGTCTACTGAGGGTGGTTTTCCCTAAATTGTTTCCCACTCCCCTTTCACGAAAATGTACGTTGATTAGGCCCTACCTCTAAAATGCTTCTTTCTTTATCCTTATCACATTAGATTAATTATCTTATTTGCATATATCCTGAACAGGTAGTAAGACGCGGTGATAAAATAAAAAGCTTGTATAACCAATACATGCGGGGAAAGTTGTCGCCAGGGTGAAAGGGAGAGGGGGGGAGTGACCTACACGCCGGGCAGTCTAGTAGCGCAAGGTTGCGACAAGTGGGTGAAGGTCGTTCTAGTATTACACCTCGTACCTCAGGCTCCTTACGTCGGCCGTGTGTGTCATTGGCATTGCAGTTGTCGAGGACAAACGAAAACAATCGTTGGCACTGAGCCATTCTTTGGGGCTGAAAGACGGAAAGTGAGTGTCAACTGTCGAGTCAAGACGCTGATTCGTTCAAGGGTTTGTTATTTAAAGAATACTCCTTTTTTTATTGTCGGCTCGTCATGTTCTGACAGAGGAACTTAAAAGAGTTCAAGTTGAGTATCAAGAGCCCATCTCACTGTCGATTAACCAGGAAATAATATACTTATTTAACTACTCTCGGACCAGTAATTTGTTTTAAGGGTGGTTTTCTGTGTTCTTCAATTGAAAACACGAAATTTCGCTAACTTAAATAATAGTTTGTTGGTTTTAAAATAATTATTTTAACTATTTTTTAAATATGTTTACAATATTTGCTGTACTTACAAATGTTGATTACAAGGAATAAAGAATGAGAATATTCTAAAAGTTTAACAAATCAGTTTATTAATATTCATAAAGTCGATAGGAAGTACTTAGTATTACAGTTAGAAACCAATCAAACCATCCATGGTTTAAACATAAGAATATGAACGGATGAAATTATACAAATATCTTGACAAAGGAGTAGCAGGTGTGAAGCACCTAGGTACACCCTACGACCCACACATATATGTCATAGTTGTAAATAAGAAAGCTTGTAACTCGTCAAAGAAGGACAAATACCAATTCATCAAATAGGATGAAAGGCAGAAACTCCACGGTAATTTAAATTAGTGGCGGTAATCAAATCTAATTTCAAATTTACTATACACGATTTTACTCCTGCCTGCTAACTAAAACTTCCAGCTACTACCCTTGATAAATACTACAAGGAACGAAACAACACAAATTCATTCCTAATTTAAGGAGCTACAAGGGTGGTAATTAATATGCGCTAACTAGCCTAAGCTAACTCCATAGAGTGTTAGACATTACAACGTTAATAATCTCCTAGAAGAAAAACCATAATTTTACTATTAGTACTAGGTGAACTACCAGTAGACTTGATGCTACTTATACGAGTACTATGGCTGGACTCTTTCTAATTAGTACCGGCCTATTCTGTAATCTTACTAAGGGGGCAATATCACTAGACAAAATAGTGGTAAAGGTGCCACAAGGGGACAGTACACAATAGACAAAACCCCGCGGCCACTACTAAGAACAAGTAGCACTTCCACAGGTTGCGCAGCGCCTGCCAGTACACACACACATCCGAGACAAGTGTCAGTTACGGACCCAATTAGGTCGTGGAACATAGCAATAGATAACCTGGTATCCTCCATAATTAAATCATATTATTTAAACTAGCCGCAGCATGGTCATATAGTTTAAGGAGTCTAATCTTGACCCTAATAGTTGCGACTAAACCTAATAGACGTAGAAAGGTAGTGCATAAAGCTATAAACTATGCCATATTGGCATAGGGAAAAACGTCAGTAGTACTGACATACAATAGTATTATGTACATTAAACAATAGAGCTCAAGGATCAACAAAATAAACAACACCTTAAGGGCATAAATAAACAAGGCAGTAGAACTGACAAACAAAAACTAAGTCATAAGGACTTGGAATAATAGAGCCCAAAGCTCAACATATTACGACATTCCTCAATACTTAAGAGTATCTACCGTAGCTTGCTCCTTGCTCTTCGGCGAGGAGGTGACACAGACGCCTCAACCATCGTGGTCTTGTATATCGTCCTAGCAGATGCTCGTAAATATCTTCCAGCAGTTCCTCCGATGAGTGGCTACAATAGAATAGATAGACACGAACCGAGGACAAGCCTATTTATACCAGTGGGACTAATTTGGCAAAGTTTTCTCAAAGTACGAAGAGGGGGTGGTAATCACCAGATGTGTGCGTGTTGGTCTTCCAAGCCGAGTTGCCTTGTTCGCTGGGTCAATTTTGACGAGTATTGGGCGTCTCCCGCTTGTGATGTCGCAGTGAGTCTATATCTGCCACACGGTGTTAGGACTAATTAGATCTGGTAGTGATAGTTTTAACTTTTTTTTATAGCTCCATTGCGTTTGCGTGTTAAGAATTAATCAACACGTTACACGGTAGAACGGTTTCACTGGTTCCAGTTCCGCTCTTTTCTAAAGTACAGTAGCCTCATGGCTTCTTTGGTGCTGACTGACAGCTTTGAAGAGCTACCAGACCAAATTATGTATCTCTACGCCGAACCATATGATCTGCAAAAACATGTGTTTAGTAGCTGTTACTTCTAACAGCCAAAATTTAGATATGTACCTAAATGTTGACTGTCAGAAGTCAGCTGTGAGCTGTCATACAGCACCGAAGAAGCCGTGGGCCTACTGTAAAATGCAGGAAACCGCGCCACGATGTGATGCCTCGTTCAAGATGTAATACCCAACAAAGACAGCTGCTATCCGTAGGGTGAGACTGACTTCTAAGGCGGTCGTTGGAGTTTTCCGCCTCGTGGTTACTTTTTCCTTATGTAATGAGAGTCTCATAGCATTTATCTAGAGGCATTTACTTTTTTCCCCTGTGCGACTTACAACTATAACTAAAAATGCACCTCCTGAATGGTGTTTCCAACATGCACGACGAAGAATGGCTGTGTGGATGTTAAGAGAAAGAGGGTGATACATATAACACTATTCTGAACTCCGAATAAGTAAAAGCTTGGTGTTACGAAGAAAACAAGATGCTGTAATAATTAGTGCTCCGAAGAAAACCTCATGCTTAGCTAATTTGCGTTCCGGAAGAAAAACAATAATAAAAAACCCTTAAAGAATGTGCCCTTAAAATAGTTTGTGTATCGTTATTATTGAATGTTCTGTCATACGACGGATCTATTCCTTTGGCCAGTGAACGTAGACTGCCAATGCGCCCGGTCCTCTGCCTCCTCCTTCAGCTCACAGAATGTTATTCGTTCATTCAAGCCAATATTTGACTCCTCCTTATTCCTAATCTTCTCTATCCCTCAACCTTTATTTCTATGACGTCGTTCAGAAGACAGTTTTCTAAGGATGTGTCCGATACAGTTTGCATTGTACCTAAGAATAACATCCAAAATGGTTTTCTTAGAACTTCTTCCTATGTCACCCTGTCCGTCCACCTGATCTTCTCAAGTTTTCTCCAGCACCACATTTCGAAGCTCTCCAATATTTCTTTTCTTTCATCTTAAGATTCGGATGGACACCTACTATATAAGAACGATAAAGTTGTGCCGGCTATTGCTTAAAAAATATGCATAGTAACAACATG
>CABEEJ010001077.1:79442-183992 GCA_901482245.1 Timema douglasi | reverse complement strand
GTTTCTTCGTGTCTAGCAGTTTGCTGTCTACCACTTTGTCAACTCGTGTCGACCACTTTGTTGTCTATCACTTTGCCTGCTCCCCCATAAAACACTTCAGAGAGCTTCTAGAACTTTTATCATTTAGAATTTTTTATAGCCTCCAGCATTTGGGAATGGGCCCATTAACACACCCCCATCCCTGAAATTATTGGCCGGCTACGGCCTTTTCGTCTACAATCTGTAGGAGTCGGAATATACCGGCTGTCTACAATATCGTCAGAGCTGCAGTATAATAAGGCTCTTTGCACACGGCATGGCAAGATTTCGAGTCACCAAATGACATCAGCTAACTCCAGACGGTCAGTACGATGGATCGCAGAAGGCAATTATTTTGTATTTATTATGTTTACGAAGAAAAAACGACGATTTAGAATTTGGTGGTCTCATATTTTGAATTTAGAGCGGGACAGAATGAGAGCATTTGCGACATTGTTCACAGATTTAGGCCTACAAGAGAACGATGAAAAATTCTTCAATTATTTTCGGTTGTCCAAATCATAGTTTAATGTACTATTAAATTATAAGTGGCATCTTGGTTCAGCATAACTTGAAAATTAGGAAGCCATTTCACCGGCCTTTCAATTTGGCCTTTGACATGACTGAAAATTGACGATGATGCTGGATGAACGTATGGGAATGTGAATAGCTTGTAGTGATACTGTTTTGTACCCCTCTCATATATTTAAAAAGTCATGGATGAAGTGTATTTTTCTTTAATGAACTGCATATAAAATATCCTTTTATTACTTCCTCTATGGAGAGTCACGCGCTTTTAAGAAATAATTTGAATATATTGCACCATAAAATTTTCTTTTTCTTTCAATGATCAACTCTGTAATGTTTATAAAAAACATGTGACGCTGGCTTCCTCTACACAATAGAAAGCTAGCTTTCACAATACCTGTTGCCAGGAGTTTTTCCATTAGTTGGTTTTAACACGGGTGACAAGAGGTCCAAAAGGCAAGGGATAGGTCATAGGGCCTATATAAGCCGCTTGTGTGTATAAATACACACAGTGCCCGTAACTTAAACACATAAAGTAGGTACATTAAAAATATTAAAGAGAAAAATCACAGAAAAACAATATGGGAATTTAACAAAAACTGTTATTCTATATACCAAATAAAACAGTACTGAAAGTATAATCATTCAAATAAATCGTGTGCAACATCAACAGTCTTTCTAATTTCATAACTATAAGTATTATATAATCAGACCACGCAATCGTGTGATAAGTGACCAGTAGCGCATACACGCGTCGCCATCTCAATAAAACCCCGATATCATTATAATTGGTGCTCGATCACGGGGCAAATATCAGCCATTATAACCATATCACTATCATTAAAGCCCAATCGCGGGGCATCATCAGTACATTAAATTAAATAACGTTTTAATTGGCGACCATCGCGGGGCAATAGCGTTTTAAGCTCCATATACTTGCATGTCCTACTGCGACAAGACACGACAAAGGCACTGGATTAGTCCAGTGGGGTTCTGTGAGTGCAATGTCAGCCGTGTACGGGAAATAACCATGACCGTGACGTGTGTGAAGCTCCATTCACCTAATGGTCAACTAAACTCACGGGACCCATTATGCCTGTCGTCACATTCAAACGAATTAATGCATTCTGCAAGTCACTTTATTCTCAGCCATTAATACAGCATCACCTGCAAATAACAGCACTATCCTATCCAAATTGTCCATTTGTTCACCAACCGCGTTCTCACAAGCATATCTCATACACTTATCCATGAATACACTAAACAACCCTGTATAAATAACACACCCTTGTTTGTTCAATGTTAAACTATTCGCTCAAAGCTCCATCCCCACTAACGTACGTTTTACTTCCATCATACACCACCATAATTGCATTTAATAATCATGCATACACACAACATTCCATAGCATACTCTTGTTCGTCCAATCGTACGCTTTCTCCAGATCAACGACCACACAATAAACTTTGTTCCTTACTGTCATATATTACTCAATCACTAGATGGAATACAAATATCTGGTCCATTCACCCTCTACCTATCACGAAACCACATTGCACACCCTAAATTTGTCCACAATTTTTTCATGAACCCTCTTAATTAAAACTCTCTCAAAACTTTACCTGGAATACTCAACAAACAAATTGACCTACAATTCTTACATTTATTACTGCCTCTGCCTATGTAAAAAGGAGTAATGTCAGCATTCTTACAGTCTTTAGGATCATTCAAAATCCCAGCACTAACTTTGAAAAACTCATAATTTATTAAAGGCATTACTATTACATGTGCTAGCTCTTATATTCATAATATTCAAGATTGTCAAGATATTGTTTGTATAGGTAATTTGATATTTCAAATGACTTTGAGATCCTTATATTTTTGTATTTCTAATTTTGTTTTATGTGGTGCTCCATTTTTATCTGGTAGCTAGTTCCCACAATCATGAAATAAAAAAATAATTTTATTATTTTGTTCTCTCAATAAGTCGTAAAAAAAGCCAACTATACAGTAATTCTTAGGGAAGTATTATAAGAAGCGTTCATTAATATTTTTGGTTGATAATATGGCGTTACTAAGAAAATCATTTTCACATAAGCTAACACCATGATTTTACTAGCCAAAGAGTAAAATATTGAGCGAGCAGTGAGAAAGGTCTCCAACTTTACTCGCTAGGATAAAGTGGGCGGAGAGTTATCTAGCCAGTGTGCTTAAATTTGATGAGTTTAATAGCAGTGAGTAAATTCGCAGGCGAGTATCAAGTAATCTCGCAATGTGTAATTGGGGCGTTAGTGACTTTCAACCAAAGTTTGCCACAAAAATCTTATGCTGACTGTCCGTTAGCACCACTCCAGTCACGAATCGACAACATTATATAAAGTAGCCTTTTTCCCCCAATATATATATTTTGCGTAATTTGCAGAAGTTTTGCGATTCATAGTTTTAATTTATTAATATCTGTTATTTATGTGTACATTCTCCCATATAGCTCTCAAATTGGCACCTGATAATATAAAACATTTTTTTAATTATGCAAAAATTGATTTTTAGATACACCTTTTACATAAACATTATTTTTGAATCATATTAAAGATATAAAACTATTAAGATATTGAGATTTGTTTACATGCTCTTTACGTTGGAATGTTAAGTGTTTATATTATTTTGATGGTGTAAAATAAATTGAATGCTTGGATCCAAAATTCAAGCATACTTCAATAAATAGCTGTGAAAATAATTGAAATAGCCACAGCCAGAATTATACACCTTGATCTATCAACAACTGTTTAAATTGATTCAGAATACTTTCATTCACTTTATAGACAAACTCTCTTTATGTAATTATTTCAAAAACAATTTAATAATTATTTTAGCATAAAACCTGCAGGTTAATTNGACAAACTCTCTTTATGTAATTATTTCAAAAACAATTTAATAATTATTTTAGCATAAAACCTGCAGGTTAATTTTTTATCATTAAATTATAAAAAATAAAACAACCAAAGTAACAATATTTTACTTATTTAGCTTATGTTTTGACTTGAATAACGGAAATGACATCTCTAGAAGCACAATTAGGTGGAATGGGACGACAGCAGAAACTATAAAAGAGCTCTAGTTGGAATGGGAACTTGGCTTCGCAGAAGCCCAACCATTGAGTGAGAACATCTTGTTAAGTTGGAAATCATTATTCGTGATGACTCAAAGTCAAACTACTGTGGTGAGTAGTCATAAATATGCTTAAAGAAAATGTTAACATATTTTGATTACAATAAGACACCAACAGAATCTTCCATGATATGTGATTTAAGACTCGACAAAATTAGCTTGTACTTGACATCGTGTAATTTCATGAGGAGCATTGTATCCTAAATTTGGGTATGAAACATCTCACCACTCTCATTCTGATGTATTTTCAACTTTGCGGTTTATTCATGTTAAGAAAAGGCTATTTTTACATTCATAGGCTTAACCCTATATGTTCACTCGATGTGCTACCTCGTTTTAAAGGGGGTGGCTCAAAAGTAACTGTCTAAAATAAACGTTTAAATATGAACTTGAGAAAGAACAAAAGAGAGTGAAATGGTAGAAGATTCATAAATTTGCAAATATCTCACTTGAAACACCAACTCACTTTCATAATAACTAATATTTATTTCATAATAGGCCTAGTTGATATAGGTAGACCTACCTATCTAAAATATAACTCAACTTATGTAGTTCATATTATGTGCCCATTATAAATACATCATGTGCTTAAACCCGCACTGGTATCTCTCCGGTCCAACACATCTTGTGTGATACAGGATACTGGTAATGAGGGAGATTGGGGTTTGAATCCCAGTCGAGTCTACTTGAGGTGGTTTTTATTAACTGGTTTCCTACTCTACCCACACACAAATGCGGGAACATTTCATCCAAAATTTTACCTTCTTCACACCTAATGCTATTACATTAGCATAATTAATGCAGGTATGCTTATAACCCAAACAGGTAGCCAATTAAGATGCAAGGGGGAAAAAATAAGTGGTTCAATTAATGTGCAAACTCGTCACCTTTTCTTAGCTGTCCACTTTAGTTATTCTTAACAATATAACTCTGGTAGGCCTAAGAGAGATAAGAATTCTGTTTTGGAGGTCGAATGATTTGCCATTAACTGGGACATTGGCGTTCATATCCTGATCAGATCTATTGGGGGTGTTTTTTTACCAAATTGTTTTCCCTTCCCCCTCCTCACAAATGCTGGTACACTCCTAAATTTAACTGCTTCTTACTAAACAAATAAGCATAATTAGTATGCATACTTACCCCATTTGAACTAGCAGTAATACGTGGTGACAAAAAGAAGGACTTCTCAATCACACTTGAATATATGTTTTAAAAAGCCATGGGGCTAGTATACAACTTCCCCGCTTTTACCAATAAGTTACTCAGGATTCATTCCTGGTGTAAATTGGGTTGTATTATTGTGTTCAGATGTCAATTTTTTAATACACATTTGATTTTTAACCATATGTATGACAAGTTCAATTCTTGTGTCCGTTGCACTTTTTCACTAGGCACATAGACTAGCTTTAAATTACTGGTAATGCATTCTAGATATACCATTGGACTACCCTGTTTTTCCTCTGCCAAAAGTCACACATCACTCATTATTTTAATTAAGAAAATGACCCGCCTCGGTGGTGTAATTGGCTAACGCGCTTGTCATGTTGAGCTCGACCGCCGAGGATGGGGAGATTGAGGTTCGAATCTCGGTCGGGTGAACTGGGGGTGGTTTTTCCTAAATGGTTTTCCACTCTCCTTACACGTAAATACGGGTTCACTTCCTCTAATTCAACCTTCCTAATTCCTAATCCATTAGCGTAATTAGTACTTAAAGCGTATAACCCGAACGAGTAGTAAGACGCGGTGCTAAATAATAATAATAATTATTATTATTATTATTACTAAGACAATGATGGGTGTATTTATTGCACAAGGGCAGCCTTGAAATTAAAAAATAGCCTTTCCCACTACCCATCAAAATATGTAAACCCATCCCAATAATCTCAAAGAAACCTAGAATCAACCAATTGGGAGAGAGGGGAGCAAAGTTATATATACACTATAAGTTAGGTTGAGTGAAAAATACGGGTGAAAAAGGGTGACAAAATGATGCACAGGTTAAGCTAGGTTAAATAAAAACACACAAGGGCAATAATAATGTACACATATATATATATTTTTTAATTTTTATTTTTTTTAACATTGGTTGACACTTCTTGCGGTCCTATTTATTTTGCTCTAAAATGTTATCAATTAACCTTTACCTATACAAATGAGTTATGAAACTTCGAATCTGTTTTAACATTAAATGGCATAAACAAACTCCTATTGTGTTAACACAAAAAATAATGTATAAAACGGGGAAAAAACCCAAATGTTCCAATCTCTATAACTATAAACAAATTTAATGGCCCTATAGCACGAGCTACACAATACACAAGTCATGAAAATGTTAATGTCTAACATGGGCACCGTATAAAAATCATAGTGGGCACATCTGTTGATCATAAAACATAATCTAACAACATATAAACTTCACAAACCCTAAGGCTAGGACCAAGAGTTTTAATCATTTCATTTGTTCATAACTTTACTTTAACTTTTATTTAACCCCAACAAGACTTTTTAATATATTTTGATATTGTGGTCAGGCCCTATAAGAGCGGGGTGCAGGGGGTACATCGTACCCAGACCCGGCAGGTCTAAAGGGGGACTGGTAATTACCTGGGATCTCAGAAAATGATTGAATATATTGAAAACTGCTATTCACATTTCAACTAACTAGTACTTTTATTAGTACTATTATTAGCATAGGTAAAATATTTGTGTTTTATTATTATTATTATTAGCACCGCGTCTTACTACCCGTTCAGAATATACGCACTTACACTAACATGAAGTGGTAGGGTGATTGTGAGATGAAATGGAGGACCTACAGTTTAACGTGGAATCAGAACCACGGTGGAGGCCTGGCATTCCCCACATTCACAAGATGTCTTGTCAGAGGTGAAGGAAGGGTTTGGTAATCAGATAAATCTGTGCCGGGACCGAGGATTGAACCCCGGCCACCAGCACAGAAGTCTTGACACCTTACCCCTAGACCGCCAGGTCACCTTATGTCTTATTGATTTTACCTTTTTTTTAAGGTATAAAAGATGTATATTTATATCTAATTTTTTTTGTCTTATTTCTTTTTTTCAGACAGGATTGGTTGGTTAATTTATATATATATTTTTTTTTGACAGGAGAAAATGTAAGGGGGCCAGAAAAAAATGTGTACCACCTTATAAAATTCTTCTCATAGGCCCTTATTGTGGTATGTTCTCTATAAAAGAGAACCATTTTGAATTTTGAATAAAGGCGGAATCTAATCAATTGTGTTCAATGTTATTGGTCACGAGACTCATAAAAAAATTGCTAAACAAATATCCCCAAGGCCCTTGCAGTCCATCTCCACTCTCCGCATAAGAAAACAGGATGGAGAAAGGGGGGTTCGGGGAGCAATGTACCCATGCCCTCTCAAATTCTGGCACACAGGTGGTAATAACATAATCAAATCATGACTTTCTCTCCTCCATTCAACTCCTTCCTCGACATACCCTCTTCCAGCTTCAGTTTTTTTTATCACTAAAGTGAACATGAAGAACTTTATAGGGACCTAGTTAAATGTATAAATGAGCTTTGGGAAAATACAATCTTTTTTCTGTGGACAGCTTTGATAACAAATTATTAATGTTATCATTATTATTATTATTATTATTATTATTACCATGTATTATGATAATGTTGATACCATATAATTAAAGTGATAGTGGCTGCAGATCACATGCCTTTAGGTATACTCATTATATAAACATAGTTTTAATAACTTTTAAAACCGTTAAAAAAGTCATTTTCTATCCAAATCAGATTGTTTAGAAGGATTACAGTAGGAAGGACCATTTCTGACAGTTATAAAAGTTGCCAAAACTACTTCAATAAATCCATAAGTCAAGTCATGTGATCTGCATCTGTCACTATTTATAGACCTATAAAATCAATATCTATAAAATTACACTTTAGTATGTTAATACATTTCTTATCATTGCTAGCAGTAAAAGTTTTTATGTTTTAAAAGAACCTTCCAACCAGAATTCCATTCTATTTGTTTGGCTTATTTCTCGTTAATATTGCTAAGAAATATTCAAACTTTATTTACAGTTAAAGCTTTACAACAGTGTAATTGAGGATGTGATTAGCGGCGTACGGGAGTGTTTTCTTGATGAAGGTGTCGACGAGCAAGTTTTGCAAGAACTGAAACAAATTTGGGAGACTAAGCTAATCAATAGCAAAGCTGTGGAAGCTAACCCTGAACCTCCAGAACCACAGCCACCACAAAAGGAAGGTCGCAACAATGCCAGTAATAAAACCGGTAGGTTTCTAATTAAGTTTAATCAATATCTCACTTTCTAAAGCTGTTCTATACAGGGAATATACATAGTTCACACTTTGCATTGATGACAACCAGAAATAGATCTTGGACCTTGAACTTTTATGTGTAAAACAACAGTGAAATGAATATCAAGAGGAGACAAGCGTTTAGTTAACCCACCTCTCCCTACATGCAAATGCGGGTTCATTCCTCTAAATTCAACCTTCCCAATACCTAACCCATTAGAATAATTAGTATTTAAGCATATAACCTGAAAGGGTAGTAAGACGTGGTGGTAAGTATTAAAAAAAATTATTGAGCTTAAAACAAAAGTAACTAAGCATTTTTCTAAACTCTTAAGTACAAAATATGTAAACTACTAAAGTAAGATAATACATTTGAATGATTTTGTCACAAATATAATGGGCTCTCCATAAATAAAGATTTCCACTGAGATTGTCAGTAACATTTTCAATCATATGTGCTTAGCTTTTATACGTTTCTTCCACTTAGTAGCATTACAATTGAATTAAGCCATCTATAGACAGGGAAGCCCTTAGCAGACGTGGGGCCCTGGGGCAAACTTTGTCGGCGTGACCCTTTGTTATCTGCCTCACACAATTTTCAGCCGTATAAGGCAGGGCATAAAATTTCAAGTCTGAAGATACCAGTCAGACTAAAATCTTTGGTCGCTGCTATTTTATATTTATGAATATGAAAAATACTAACAATTTTTAAAAAGTAATTAGGCCTATCTTAGCACTCTTAAGTTTTTGTGTAGCTCTGCCTTTATCCACTGAAGTACCACTTGTCAATCACAGCTGTTGGGTCAGACTGTGACAGAGAGGGTCTAGTAACAGAAATTCTGAGCAAATCATCCAGTGTCTCAGTCTTGAGAGAGTTCTTGAAAGACATCTTGAGTCTGTTACATGATAGCTGAAGCCCCTCTCACACAAAGCTGTGCTCACGGGTAGAACAGAACAAAATGTGAGCATCTGGAGCATATTGGGGAACCTCGCTGAACACTTTTCATTATACATCTTTTCCAGCCTCTGATTCATAGACAGTGAAGGAAACAAAAGTTTGTATTCTGCCCGTTCTGCTAACAGAAGATCTACTTTCTCATTAAACAGGCTTGGGTCCAAGTATGGAGAGCTTATTTATTTTTTCCATTTCAAATTGAAGAATTTTTTTTTTGGGAGTCCAATCCAAGGAGCCTGAGGAGTGAAGGAGGGAGGATAGTGTAACTGAGGAGTTTTTTTCTTCCAATGGAGTGGAAATGCCATCACCTAAAAACGGAGATTAAAAGCCCCCAAGTCACTCACAAGCTAATTTGAAAAACTAAAATCTGAGCCTATATAGTTTGGGCGTGTTTGAAACACATTTAAAAAAATCAAATTGTTGTCTCCAGACTTAAATGTTTGGCCACCAATGACGAAATGGCAACCAGAAATTTTGTGCCTTGGTATAAGGGATCAGGAAATCCCATGTTGCTGAATTACGGTCCAAATGTAAGTTGTAAGGCCTAGGCTCACACTCATGTATGCTCTGTAAATCATGTCTTTTGTCCACCTCATGTGATATATTTACAATCTGATCTCAACCTTGAGTATTATTTATAACTGGGTCAGTAATTTCAAAAATTATTGGTTCAGAACTCTCATCTAGCTTAACCTCAATTTTATCAGGTAACTCATAAGAAGAGAATATACTATTATCATCTTGACTTAATAATGAGTCTGAAACAGTAGTGTTTGTTGAGTATACTAATCTCATTTCTCAAAGTCAACACTAAGATTTTTGTGTCACCTTTCCACCCCCCTATCGCCAAAGTTGAGTCATGGCTATGCAAATGTGTGAGCATTTTATTACTTCATAGTAAGAATAAACTAAAATAGAATGTGTCTCATAACAATTTTAAACTATACTGGTGTAAAGCAATCTTTTATTGTCTCGATTTGATCACACTGAAATCCAACTTAGCTTACACTACCCACTAGGCCATTGCTTTAGGGTGTGTAATCCTTTAAAGCCTTCATGGAGTGTCACAATTTCACAATGTGTATTTTGTCTAACAATATTATTACATTAAATTATGATTTTAATAAAATAATGTTTGTAATGAATAGTGACTGGAAAACCTGGAAAAGTCATGGAATTTTAAAATGCAGAGTGTCTGTACATCCTGAAACGTTGAAATGCCCTTTTGAATTAAAAAAATATATGTTTTTTTGATTGCATTCGTAATGTTATAACCCTGGTCAAACTAAGTGGGAATTTAGTCGAGTATAAACTTGAGTGGAGTGTAAAAAGTGATCAAGGACTAATGATTAATAATAAGTTTTATCCATTCTCCCTGTACCTTCTTCCATGTCTTTTAACTATACATGTGCACAACTCGAATGGATAGTAAAATGTATTGTTAAAAAAAATTAACATCTCAAATTATGAAAAGAGGTTTTCCCTAAAGATACATTAGCTATTCATTGATTTATACTTGTGCCCATTATTAATATTGCTTACACTTTATTTGATGATATAACACATACTTGAATATTCAAAAATAATATTTCTTAGGTTTTGGTCTTGTCTGTAAAGTAAATAATGAAGCACCACGCCATTAATGTAGTTGGTGCCTTCTTTTCAGGTGGGGCAAATGCCAAGAAAGCTTCTGCTCTTGCAGTGGCAGCATCGGAACCAGGTGAAATATCGAGTCTTATCTTGTTATTGTACAGGCAATTAGTGATAGATATGCTCTCTTTGCTTAGTGAAAATACAGCTGCCAACAATAGGTCATGAATTAAAGATGTTATGACCTGTTTTTCCTATGCTACATTAAATAAACTATAATTCATTGATTATTTGCCGTCCTTTCATTGTCTTGTAAAATTGCTTATTTGAAATCGGATGTTTGGTGGTGACATATAATTTTAACCGCTACTTATGTTTCTGAGGAAGATTACATTAAAATTTTTATTTTGCTGTTTTAACAGTAACAACTAAGTTTGATGGTTGTCATTATTTGCTTTTCTTTATAATGCTGCTTGAAATATCACTTTTGAACTTTATTCAATATTTTTATTATACTGTCATTAGTATTGGCAATTAACATAGATGTTGGGATTTTTATGATTGTTTTATCCTTATCTTTAACACACTTAGGATATAATTAAGTATTATTATTATTATTATTTAATACATTTGCTGGTGCAGGTGTTGTATCTCTTTGTTTGTCCGAACGTTTTCTGCTGCGAATGCGAATCAACGTTTGATTGCAATTAGTTATTGTAATGCCATCTGTTGATGAACCACTGTATTTTTACTCAGTCTGAGTACTTCATATTGAATCTAATAGATGGGGCTACCAGTTCAATAAATGAGAAATTATGTGAGTAAGAGAAAATATGTGTCAGATAAGAGTATACAGTAGAAAAATGGCTGCCGGGTCTACACAAATTGCTGAGCTACACACACGCTGGGGAATGGGTTATGTGCACTTTCTGAACTTACCGATTATATCAGCACATGACTTAAACTAAATTCTAGAACAAACACAACATCCAGCTCCCAGCTGTTAATTCTTCACTTCACCAATGATACATATTTTGGTCATGCCGGAAATTGAATCTGGAACCTTTTGCTCAGTAGGCAAACAATAATTCTTAGTTTTTTTACATTCATTTGCTTGTTCATTTAAGTTCCATACATTATTTTATATTTTACAATAAATTATAAATTTAATAAATACATAATATTACACACAATGGACTAACACAAATTGTCGTTAATTTTTTAAAAAATTACAGTGTGAATTAAAATATTAGGATTAAATAGTTAAATATTGTAATAAGCATTGCTTATTTAAATGAATATCAACCATGGTGGCTACAGACAAGGAAAAAAGGTAAAACCTGGAAAAGCCAGGGAATTTTTTTAAGTCATGAAAAATGAGGCAAATTAAGGGAATTTAACAAAATTAAGGTGAAATCAGTAGGTATGCTGGGTTATTTGGTTTTAATGACCAGATTCAGAAAGAGTTTGGATCGTACTTTCTTTTTTTACAGCCCATATGGTGAATCAGTCAAGTGGGTTTCCTCTACAACAGCAACAATCTCAAAATCAACAGCAATCCCAACAGCAACAACCACAAGCACAACAGTCTCAGTTGCCCTTACATCATCACCATCAACAGCAACATCAACAACAAATGGCAGCATCGAACCAACTACCACAACAGAGTCATCAGCCTACCATCCTAGCCACAGACCCCAACAAGCAAGTTCCTATCCAAATAACTCTACCAGCACAAGCCGGGTCACCTGATAGTCAGCCCCGAGTGCTCACCATACAGGTCCCTGCATCGGCGCTACAAGGTGGGTACACACTTCCAGTTGAACTGAACTTCAGATCCTAACTACTTGTGGTGCATTGCTTCAAATCCTTGCTTGGTCGTAATTTTGTATTATTGTAATACAAAAGCAGGCTCCAAATAAAAAGTTAAAGGAATTTATATTAAATTACAAGGGATTTAACCACTCGCCTTTTGGGTTTGGGTTTATGGTTAAAAAAATAAATAAAAACAAAGCATGTTTTACACTTTAAAAAAATTTATCATTTTTCTTAATCTCTACATTAACATTTTCCAAAAATTTACTTAAGTCAGCATCAAACTTAACTATGTACTCAGAAAACAGACACTATATATAATGTAAAATATGGTCATTGCTAAACACACACACACACACACACACACACACACACACACACAGTTTCCTTAGTAGGTATATTAACATTTTAACTTCTCCTCCCATCATTCTTTTTGTTATGCTCTCCTTTTCCATCCTCGTTGCATGGCCATAGCATCTAGCCTGGGTTCCTATACTATCCCACCTATACTGTATCCCTAATCTTTCCCATCCCGGATAACTTATTTCCTAATCCTGTTTATCCTCGTAACATCTAACATGTTCCTTGCAAAGTTCATTTCTATGTCCTCCACTTTCCTAGTCTCTCTTACATCATTGTTCATGTCTCAGCTGCATATGTGACAATGGGCACTAGTACTTCCTTACACTTCAAGAATACTTCTTTTCTCCATAGCAGGTCTCTTACACAACTATATAACAACTCTCCCTGCTGTCCTCTTCTCATTAGATCCTCTCTTTTTACACCTTTCGTCTCAATCACACTTCCAAGATATTTTACACTCTGTACATTTCTCAGCTTTGCTCTATTCAACTTTATAGCTTTACTAGGTCTTATATTCTTCCTTGTCACTACCATAACTTCACACTTAACTAAGCTAAATTTCACTCCACACTCATTCACCTCCTCATTCCATTCCTGTAGCTGTTCCTGTTCCTCCTCTTCCTTCTTTGCCCTTACCATTAAGTCATCATCAAACATAGCTTTCATTCTTTCTTCCCCGAGCTCCCTTGCCACTTTATTAATGACCATTTCTAATATCATTACAAATAGTAATGGTGAGAGCCCACTCCTCTGCTTAATTCCATTTTTAATTTGGAACCACTCCGTTCACTCGTTATCCATCTTAACACAACTCATGTTATCCTCCATGTCCTTAAATACCATTACCAAGTAATTCTGAAATTCATAGCTTCTTTCCATCAGCTGTTGTAAAGTTAAGATTAGGTCTATTTGAAATCTCTGTTCCCTAAACATGTGTTGTTCCTCTTTCCACCCACCTTCCATTTTTTTTCTTATTCTCTTTTCCCGTATTTTCGTATATATTTTTGTACATTGGAGCTTCAGCGTTATTCCCCTATAATTTGTACACTTTTTACTGTGCCCTTTCTTAAAAATTATTATTATTATTATAAATCCCCTTGTCCAGTCTTCATTCATAACTAAAACAGTATCAGCAATAATTAAGACCTAATTATAACAAAAAATGTAAAATATTAGCAATAATACATGTATATAGTACAAAAATAGGAAAGCTAAAGAGTTCATTTTTAGACATAAATATTTTTTTCCTTTAAATGTAATTGTAATTTTATGGTTTGGCTTATATTCAGGGTCGGCTTATTTTCGGCTCATTACGGTAGTCACGAAACTATATTTATCCAATTACGATACACATATTACAATTGACAAGTAAATGCCCTACTTGACTTACCTTTTAGTGTTAATTTGTAAAATGTGTTTGTGAACATATTAAAAACATGTTGGTTTTATCAGGTAACACACTACACTCGGTACTAACTGGGCCAGTTATCTCGGCGACCATGTCTCTCCCTCCACAAGTCGCAAGTTCCTTGCTGCAGCAACATGTGACAGCAGCGCTGCAAGGACATGCAGCATCAGAAAACAGTGCAAACAGGATGCGCCAGCTGGATGGTCCGGGAGACACCTCGGACGAGGAGGAGGATGAGGAGGAAGATGATGATGACCTGGATGATGATGATGATAATGATGATAAGGATGAAGATGAAAATGAAGAAGAGAACGAAGGGGGTCCAGAGGATGTAAGTTAATCTGGAAATATTTTACTACTCAAGCATCACCTATTGGTATTTCTAGATTAACAGTCTGTTTGTCGAAAATATAGCTATTGTGTATTTTACAATATTTATTGAAAATAAACATAGGTTGCAAAAACTGTCTTAATTTACCAATTCTTTTACATGACTTGTACTTGCATTGTCTTTCGTGATTAAAGAGAGAGAAGAGGGATTGGAACTAGGGATGTGCGAGACTAGAAAATATCTCAACCTTGTTTCGCAAGTTGAACTCGAAAATTCAAGAAATTGAAAAAAATAATTGAAAAATCAAATAACTGTCCTAAGAAATTTACAAACCAAACCAATAATGTATTATTATTAATACTATAAATACCCAAAAATAGGCCACACTTTTCCCCCAAAAACAGCTTTAGCTAATACATTTTTGGCTGTTATTATTGTTTTTCACTATCAAATTTTGACATTATAAACTGTTTTACAACACAATTAATTATAAACTATGTACATTGCAACTATAAATTTCACTTGGAAATTTGAAAAAAATAAAGTATTCTTTTTAAGGATTTGACTCTCTAATCTGAAATGTTCTCAAATCCTCAAGTCTTGAATATCCTTAAGAATTCAAGGGTCACATCTGTAGTTTTCATCTGTCTTTGATACCTTCTTCCATATAACAAAATGTACCTCAAAGAGTGAAAACGTTTTCATTAAAGAGCTATATTTAAATACCATGCTTTAAAATAATCTGGACATAATTACATAATAAGACATTCTGGTAATACTAAGAGATGTTTTAACTCTATAAGGAAAACCTCTTTTCGCTATATGAGGTAATTGTATTATATTTGGAAGAAGGTACAGGAAAGGTGGATAGAAACATATAAAAAGGGGACAAACACAATATGGCCTTTACAATGAAAAGAAGAACACCGGTGACGATCAATTTTCTTTAAGAGATGTTTTAAAATTGTCATTCCATTTCACTACCTGTTAACATTTCTATTAGAATGTTAGTAAAGTGATATAAAAAAAAAACAGGCCGATGAACAAATTGTAGGGGTGTGTGAAGCTTTGAAACTTTAACTTGGCTTCAAAACAAATGTTAGCTTTTACAAATACAAAGCTTCGCCAATAGGAATATTAAAAGGTAAAATATTCAATTTATGTTCAGTTAATTCCATTCTAAGCTGCTGTATACATTACAAATTAATATTCATATGGAAAAAAAAAATGATGGGCCTAATTAACTTGAATTAAACATTACAAACAGTTGGTGAAATGAAACAATTCCAAGCAATTTTAGTGTATAAAGTAACGAGAATGTTTACAAACATAAGACAAATAACAAAAAAATATTCAGACTTTGATTCGGCTTCCAAGAATATTTCATATAGATTCAAGTTTTCTTCAGATTGGTGACCTGGCGGTCTAGGGGTAAGGTGTCAGACTTCTACGCTGGCGGCCGGGGTTCGATCCTCGGTCCCGACAAAGATTTATCTGATTACCAAACCCTTCCTTCACCTCTGACAAGACATCTTGTGAATGTGAGGAATGCCAGGCCTCCACCGTGGTTCGGATTCCACGTTAAACTGTAGGTCCTTCATTTCATCTCACAATCACCCTACCATTACACATTAGCGTAAGTGCGTATAACCCGAACGGGTAGTAAGACGCGGTGCTAATAATAATAATTCTTCAGATTGAAAAAGTGGACTTCGCACATCCCTAACAAATTGTCTTGTTAAAAAAGGAATAATGTCACCAAATAATTATGTATTTTGTGTGTTTTAGTTGTGAATTTTGAGGTCTACAGTTTTCTGTTAAATGTGTAGGCCTTTCCCTTCCATCCTACTTTAAATGTTTAATTTACTGAAGAAGAGGACTGATGTACAGTTGTGTGGACCTTTCCCTTCCAGCCTCCTTTAAATGTTTAAATTGTCTTATTTCATTCCAGGAACCTTTGAACTCTGGAGATGATGTAAGTGATGATGATCCCACAGATCTGTTTGACACAGATAATGTTGTAGTATGCCAATACGACAAGGTAAGAGTACCCAACATGGAATTTTTACTATATTCGTTTTTATAGCACTGCATCTTACTACCCTTTAGGGTATGCCCATATGAAATAATTACGCTAATGTGCTAGGAATGAGGATGGTATAATTTAGAGGGAATGCAACCACATTTTTATAAAAGGAGGTTGGGGAATCATCCCCTGTGACCCAAATTCAAAAAACAAACAGCGGTAACAGTTCTCGACTGGTTCTGTATACAAAAACTGGTAAAAATGCTCGACTTGTACTGTATACAATCAGTGGTAATAATGCTCACTGGTGCTGTATACAAACAGCGGTAACAGTCCCAATTGAGTAAGCTGGGATCAGATATAAATGCAGGAACATTAAACCTTTTAAATTTCCTCTTACTGATGCCAATTCAATTAGGTATAGTGATATCAGGTTGTTTATAATTATTTTTAACATTAACTGAAATTAATAACTGTCCCATGAACCATGTAACACTTCTTGTTTATTTGATTTCATAGTGTTTATGTCAATAAAATATAAGAGATTAAAAAAAATGTTGACCTTTCAGATCACTCGGAGTCGTAACAAATGGAAATTTTACCTGAAGGATGGAATTATGAGCCTTGGTGGGAAAGATTATGTTTTCCAAAAAGCTAACGGTGATGCAGAATGGTGAAGTTATCAATAAACGTGTTTAGTCAGAAAATTCCAGAGATTCCTAAAAAAGAATTAACAATTTTTAGTGTAAAGATAATGAGAAAGAATGTGTACATCAGTGAGTTTTGTAAATAAAAAGACCAAGATACAAACACTTAACTTGGTGCTTATAGCTTAGTGAAATGTTGGAGTATAACAATGTTGTTCATTTAAAAAAAGATATTTCTACCTTGAATATTAATTTTAGTGACTATTTTCACAAATAATTTGTGTCATCATGTCATGCTAGTCGAGTGACATCACTCAAAAGAAGAAAATACTTTGAAGAATTTGGAAAATGTAATTTATTTCAAATGTATTCTCCCTATAATATAAGCAGCTGGGATTGATCTTTAACATCATCATAATACAGTTTCCTACCACTCGCAGAGTCTGTCTTGAAAATAAGCCTCTCCATTTACTTCTGTCCTACAGGCCAGCCCAATCCACTTATACCCGCAATCCCTTCAGCCACCTGTCGCTGGGTCTTTCTCTCGACCTCATGCCCTTCACCTCCATTTTTATCACCCTCCTTGGAAAATCCTTCCTTCTTCCATTCACATGACACTTCAATCTCACCTTCTCTATCATATCCTGCAAGGATTCCTCCTTCACTCACTCACTCACTCACTCTCTCTCACCATGTCCATCCTTGTCATTCCTAGCCTACTCAAGAAATTTCATCTCGCATGGCTGTATCCCAAAGTACAACCCCTCGTCCACGTCGTGGGAGTTGGGCAATTACATGAAGTAGGGGATTGTGTTCCTATTTTCATGGTAAAAACCATGTTTCTTCTTTTGATAAGTTCATATCCCTATTTCCTTTACCTTCTTTCATGCAAAACAAAAATACCTGAAAATAATTACACTACACTTACATTTTTATTATGTTGTATAGGTAATGCAAATAACATATTTTTACAGCCAGTGTATTGTTCCATAGGTGTTATGAACTCTTGTTACTTTGTATTGCTGTTAAAGTGAAAATGGCCAAATATGTTTGTTTTTACACTATCATCTTAGCTTACAAACTATGACATTTTTATTTATTATTTAATTAATTGGTTGACTATCATTTTATACTATTGCTAAGAAATGTTTGTGTTAATTTAATAATTTGAACATCAATAGTTAAAAATACCTAACTTAACTATTTGAATAAAATATACAATTTTCCACATTTTTCATCCACAGCATTAATTTGTTGGTAATTTTTTATATCAGAGAATTCTTTTATATGTATATGTATGGTGTCTTAAAATTATCAACTACTCAAAATTGTATCTGTAAGGAAAACAAACTCATTAATTATTATGGAAATTAATTGGGTATACTTTAACCATCAGACTTGATTAATACTGATTGTAGATAACTTGTTACAAAAGTTTGAATAAATATGTTTCAAAAGAATATTTGTAAAAGTTTTCATGTACCATCTTTTAAGTTATGCAATGTGTGTAGTAAGACAATGTAGAAACACTGTACAATAATGTAAATGATATTGAAGGAAGCCAGTCTGAAAGGATAGTTAGGTTAGGTCTAGATAGGGACAGGATTGGGAAATTATTAAAATGAAACTTTGGAATAATTTTATATTAAAAAAAAGATATATAAATATATATTCTTAACTAATATGGTAATAAGCATTGCTTATTTAAACTGAATATATACATATATATTCTTAATATGTATGAAAAAAGTGCATTGAGCAAAAACATTTAGTAATGAATAAAATGATAAAGTATTAGGAAAAAAGTAGAACACAAATAAAAGAAAAGACACTAACACAAATTTACACACACTTCAATATTTCGATGCTATTAAAGCACCTTCCTCAGGAAGTAGTAGTAATTAGACTGAAGAGGATGTTGTCTTCAATGATGCCAACTTGATTGGAAAGGATGAAAACTTCTCTGATGAAGATTAAATTCCCTGAAAGTTTGTCATTTACTGTGTGGATGGTAGGTAGATGGTGCTGGTGTAGTCTCTGGATAGAAATTAGCGAATATTTAGGTTGGGTGGTTTTCTAGACTTTGTGATCCATTGATGTGCCAGTTCCCATCTTCTTAACTGAGACATATTACATTGTGTCTTGTGGAGTGTTTTTACACCTTGACAGTTTAGCAGTCTTCAAAGTTGAGGTTATGATTGGAGGCGTGTGCTGAAACTGGTTTTTCTGGATTCTTAATTTTGGTGTCATGGCGGTGTCCATTCATGCGTTTACGTAGAGTTTCGGTGGTGAGGCCAACATATGTACTGCACAATATGTTGGTCCCGGCACAGATTTATATGATTGCCAAACCATTCCTTCACCTCTGACAAGACGTGTATTAATCACAACTTTTAAATGTGGGGAATGCCAGGCCTCCACCGTGGTTTGGATCCCACGTTAAACTGTAGGCCCTTCATTTCACCTCACAATCACCCACACACATTAGCGTAAATGTTAAATACACCTTCTTTTTGAAGCTTGACTTTTCAAAACATGCTGCTGGTACAAATAAATACCACTATTGATGGACTCCTAAACTTGCCTTGAGGTAAATTATGTACTTTTCTTTTGTTCCATTTAACTACATATTTTTGAGACTCTACCACGGTTTTTTTTATTTAGGATATTACTTTTTAAAAGCAAGCAATGAACAAATCTTCTATTTTTGAAGAAATTATTTTTACACAAGTAATTATTCAGGGCTATGTAAAAGAAAGTGCAGTAGGAATCTAAATTACGGTTATTGTGAGGAGGGGTCAGTAGATTGGACAAGTCTAAACAAATGCTGTGTAATAATATGTTTTAACATAAGAATTTGAGTATAAGATCTCTGTTACATAACACTTTGATGTACCCCACCCTTCCCTCATGTAACAAAATGTAGACAAAGCTAACCCCCACCCCTCCGTCGACCCTGGCTGGGTTTGAACCTACAAACACTAGGTCCTAAGATAAGCACTTTACCCCAAGACCGAGGTCGACTGTAGACAATAAATGAAAGAGTTGGTAATCCTTTATAGTCAAACATTTGGAGGCCTTGAAAAGGGAATATCTTAGTATGTAATATATTCATATTATCAAATTTGAAATTTGTGGCCAAACATTGAATTATGTTGGATAAATTCAAAGTTTGTTTAAGACTATTCAAAACAAATGTTCACTTTTTGTCAACTTTAAGTACATTTCAGGTTTGTATATACTAAGTGTGACACTGAAATTGATTGTAGTAAATATTTATATGAAAATAGTGTACACACATACATTAATGTATTACAAGTGATTGGAAAGGAAGACAAACCTGAAAGGTTAGGTTAGTCTTTGAGAGAAAACAACAAAATAAACTTTTTTTTCATTTCTTTATACGTACTTCACACTTACACATGCAGTTACACCTAATTTTTGTAATACCTAATTACTTTTTCATATTAAGACCGAAAAACACAAGACAGGTCAGTTTAGTAAAATGCCTTCATATTTTGTTGTGTGACAATGGATACAAATTACACCTTATGCACCAATTCTCTTCTCCATAGCATGTGTCTTACACACATATAGAACAACTCCCCCTGCTGCCCTCTGATTAAATCCTTTCGTCTCAATCATGCTTCCAAGATATTTTACACTGTATATTTCTCAGCTCTGCTCAATCCAAATTTATAGTTTTACTAAGCCTTATCCTCTTCCTTGTTACTACCATAACTTCACACTTCACCATGCTAAATCTCATTCCACAATCTTTCACTATTTAATTTTATTCTTAGATTGGTGCTTATTTTGACTAGGTTTAATATTTAAACGACATACCAAGCTAACTATGTCTTTCCAAAAATAGCCTACAGAAAATGTGGTATGTATGAAGAGTAAATAGGCCTAGATCATATTATACGTTTTCTTTTATCAATACCGAACGGGTAGTAAGACGTGGTGCTAAAAAAAATACTTTTTTATCAATAACTACACAGTTTAAAAGTACCTACTTACTGTCATATTTCTAATTGGTAATTACTGTCCATTTTAATTTACATTTTCTGTTAAAATCCATTGACTATTGTAAAGTGGTCAGTGTTTTGGGCCCTTAGCTCTCAATCATTTCATGTATAAAATTATATTACTTTTACTTTTCATTTTAAGCATCGTGCAATGTATTAATAACTGAACCCGGAAGCGGTGAGACACACCTGCGGTCTTTCAGGGGGGTGTGAGGTTTTGGCGCGGACTCCTGGCCAATCAGCACATTCGATTTAGCGTCTGTGTTTGACCCTATATGGAAGGGAAGCGTCAGACGTGACAGAGGCCGGTTAGCACACAAACAAAGAAGACCTGTATTCACAAAGTATTGTTCGTAACGTGCAGATAGGGTTTCGAGATGGGTAGAAAGAGATGTAGACCAGGTGGCTAAATAACCACTACCTTAAATAATTCTCCGTATTCATATCATAAATAATTTGTTTCTCTAACTTAAGTAAACAGTGGTACAAAATGTATAATATTTAGTTAAAATAAAACTTCAAATTCTATGCTAAATAGTATCTCTTTAATCGGCTGTGTCCATCTACCTCCACCATTATCTGTATAACCCCGAGATGCTCTACTGGAACCTACTGACTGCCGTGGACGACACCGTATGAAGAAGACGAGAAGGCGAGGATGGGCGGCTGGTTACCAAAACAGCTGACAGCGGCAGGTGACTAGGTACACTATGCAGTTATATTCATTTAAATACAATCTTTGAAGTCCTGCTGTTTTGAAATTGGCACACAATTCTCAGCTCATTGTTTAATACCAGATTATTTAGTTTGGTCGAGGAAATCGTTACCAAGCCGAGGTCTGGTATTGTCTTGGTCATAAATATTAATAACCAGCTGTACTAAGAGTGAAAATACTCTAGTTGTAAACATCAATATCAGGTCAAGTGCAAAAACATGCCTTTTGATTCTATCAAGTTTTGATTTAAAACTCTAAAATGCCTTTTAGGTTGGCTTCTTTTCCATTCACATTAATACTGAATGAGGATTCACAAATATTAACAATAAATTTTAATTTAGTCAGAGTTTATATTTTCAAGGGCAATTAAAGAATTAATGAGAAGAAAATAAAAATTAAAAAAAAAAAAAAAATTAGACACATGTGGAAAAGTGCATTGTTTAAGCTTATGTTTTCTAAGATTCAGTTTCTCATTTTAATTACAATATGTTATGGGTGTGTGAAGTGCACTTTTTCAATTCGAAGCCAACTCGAATCGAATATATGAAATATTCTTTAAGCCAAATCGGATATATTTTTGCTAGTTTTTTTTTTGCATTAGAAAAATATATTATATTGCTGTTTATTAAACTTAATGTATTAAAATTACTTAGAAAATGTTTTATTGTAATTATTAAGTTTTAACACAACTTACAGTTCAATTACTTGGGATTTTTTCCAAATAAATATTGTTTTATATTATATATAAATGGCAATATTTGACCATAAATCGAGTATTTTAGCTGTCAATATTTTATTGACGAAACTTTTAAGCCGAGTCGAAGCTTTGTTCACCCCTACAATATGTACTTAGTTTATGGCATTATGAATTTGAAAGTTCATTGCTACTCTTACCAAATTACGCCACCTATACCCATCTTGAGGTTGTTAAATCCATTCCACCTTATTACACACCACCTCTTTAAGGTTAATTTTAATGTTATCCTTCCATCTGCATCCTGGGCTTCCCAATGGGTATCCGTAAATGCAAGCAAATGAAAATATGAAACATTATTTAGCTCATTCGAATAAATAACTGTTTGGCAAACAGCAATTATAAAGTGGCTAACATAGCGCATTATTACATTGGTGGTTTCGTCAGATTGTCTTGTAAGCATAGCAAGATGCCCCATGGGAATAGTTTATAATCATAGTTCGTAGTTTTTCATTATAAGCAATGTGATCCTTGCTTGTCATTTAAGAGACACGCAAATTGAATATACCCGAGAAAAATAATTTCCAACATAGGGTAGATGTTATTTGTCTGTCCTTGGCCACCGATTGATATCTTATGACCTTACTTGATAGTGATGTGTATATGAAACTAAAGCTATGAATGTAAAAAGATATCATTTTATTCAAATACTTTCCTTTGGTCCCCAAAATGGTTGTTATAGCACTCATTTCAAACACCACTTTTGTCTATAGTCTTTCGCCATGGGAAATGAATTTTCTTCAGGAACAAAAATATAATAGTGCAGTTGGTACTATATTTTTTCTCCAGGAATTCTTAGGAAAATGCCAAACAACGTCCGAGTTTTATTGTTGATTCACATTTTAGTAAAAATAATTTTTTCACCATAATTCAATAGCTTATTTCACTAATTATTTTAATTTTTGTGACTTATTAGCTCAAAATTTTAATGTGCTAGGTAAAATTTCATAAAAACATGTCTCAGATCAGGAAATTCCAATCTCTATATTCATTGTTTATCAATATCTATATATATATATATTTAGATGTCACGATAGCTGTTTTTCTCGATTCCAATTCTTAAACATTTAACTTTTCATTATTTTTCCAAGCATTATTGCATAGAAAATCAGACATATCTGATACCCTACTCCCCCCTCAATGTGAAACTTTGACTTGATCATTACAACATATGTTGTTTGAAACGTGTGTATGTGTGTACACACACACAAACCTTCTGGGGTCAAAAGTTCTTTTTTTATTAAAATGTGAACTAACAATAAAACTCGGAAGTTGTTTGCCTTTTCCTAAGAATTTCTGAAAAAAAAAGTACCTAATATATTTTTATATATATATACTGCCATCTCTTAAGTGAAAAAAAGTTTTCATTGAAGCGATACCATTTTATTAAATATTTAAATAAACCATGTGAATATAAAACAGAACATCCCGTTAATATTATAACAAGAGTTAGTCAACAACCTATTGCATACTGTTCATGTTTGAGATAGTCTATCAATATTTCTGCAAGACAAGGCCTTAAAGCACACTCTAAAAATTATTATAGTGTTCTTGCTTTGTGAAAAAAAAGTTTTAAAAATGAATATTTCTTTATTGCACATAAGGCTTTTTTAAATTTTTATTAACAATCAAACAATGTGATTAACTTAATTATGAAACTTGACAATATTTGAAGCATTTGAGAATTTTTAAAACATTCTCAAGTTGAGTTAATTCAAATATTAATGTTAAATTCAAACTCTAATTTTTGATTCCTCATTATCTGTTTTCTTAATCTGTAGTTCAACTATTCATGATGTACTGTGCATAGAATAATATTGTCCTTTGATTCTAAATAAACATAAATTTAATACAAATTAGAATCCTTCTTTCTCTAGCTCTTAGAATATATAATCCATATTAAACAAATTCACAGTCCCCAACAATATGCATTAGTTGAGGAAAAAAGTAAAATCACCTGAAATATATATCACATGTGAAACTTTCTCATTTATCAAAAACATCAGTATTTATCTCTTTAGTCCATACATTATAAAACTATTTTACAATAGCAAATACAGTTGAGCGCAAAATCCAAAAGAGCTACTTTTTTTGTTTAGAAAAATGGGTAAAATTAGAACTAGTCGCTACCTAAGTGAAATGTCTAAAATAAATAACATTAGGACTGATTTTTGCTGTTTGGTTTATAAATAGTAGCAGAAGATTTATATTGTATTACTATATTTAAATAAACATCACCTGACCAAGGGAATTGAGCCAGCGAATTGCGGTTAATCCGTTATCGGCAATTTCTGTAAATTCTGTAGGCCTCAAAGTTCACCATTAAAAACAAAACACACTATGAAGTTTTCGGGGTACATCAGTCCCCTTCTTGAGAAGAAGAATCAGGAATTGAGTTGTTCAGGCAAGAGTGGGAGTCCGGGGAGTATGTATGAGATGGTATGGTCATGTAATGAGAATGGAAAAGAGAGAATACCAAAGAGAATGATATAGATGAAGTGCATAGAAAAACCACCGAAAGGAAGACCAAGAAAGAGATGGGAAGAGCAGATAGCCTAAAGTGAGAAGAATGTAAACAATTAAAGGAGGAAGTTTATGTCCTAATTGTGCAATGTATTAGAGAATTAAAATCATCCTATTCATAATTAATAGTTTTACCTTTTGATTTTCTATAATCTCTTGTAAGCTTCACTAGTCTTGGTCTAGGAATGTGGGGAATTGCAGTTACTTACAAAAAATACTGGATTAAAATAGAAAGAATATTTCCTGATTTAATGGAAAAACAGGAAAAATAATGAGATATGAATGGCTAGATTAAATCATACTCTTACATTGAAATAAATTTAGAACAGAAATTTGTTAAATGTAAGCTCAACTGTATTTATATTTATTTTACCCTTATTTATTTTATTCAACAATTTCCAATTATTAAGAACAATTATTCTTAAATATAATTGATTGAACTATATTTAAAAAGTAGACTTTCTTTTTCTCACACACAGATATATGTAACCTATATAAAAAAAAGTTATACATTGTATAACTGCGCATTGAGCGCTGCGTAGTTAGCTATGTGAATGACGCAAGGAATATCGTACATCAATTGGATTACAGCCCCTATTGTAAAAGGGAATATTTTGTTCACTGAACAAATATTTATGAGATTTTCCCTTTGAATGTGAAACCATATTTCCACGCATAGAGAGGCATGTGTGTTTATGTGTATGATGCAAGAAATACAGCACACCGAGTTAAGCATATAGCCTTTTATTAATGGAAATTATTTGTAAGCTGAAACAACATTCATGTGATTTCCCTTTAAATGGAGAACACTCATGCGTCTGAGAAAATTAAACAGTACTGTGTGAACAATTATTTTAAAGGAGTTATCACATATATTATATTGTTCGTTTAGGTGCAAGTTTCAATTTATTTTAGGTCTAAGTTACAATGTTATAATCAAAACTTTAATTTTTGAAATACAATTGCTAAAACATTCAACATCCTGGATGAAATCCCTACCACCCGCATGCTGCTAAATGCGTGGGAATACGATATGGTAAACTTATCCTTCAAACAATTATGCATACTTGGAAAGTCCTTGAACCAGTTATTACAAGTGAGATCATCTCGTTAAAGTAGGAGATAAACTTGCAATGTTGTGAAAACTCCACAAAGCAATCCATGTCCTTGGAATAATCCCCTGTCCCTAAATTTGAGGCTCTGTCACGCAGACATCTCCATGACACACCTAAGAGCAACCGCTTGTTATTCAAACGTGAGTGCCGCTGAAGCATAACTGACGGAAGAATCATTCATGCCACAGCACTGACTTGACTGAGCATACTTAAGAAACTTGAGCACCATCCTGTGGCCATTAGTACCAGACATCTTCAGACTATGGATAGTCTGAAACAGTTCACAAAACAATTTTTAGGGGTGTGCAAATACACTTTTCTAATTTAACTTAGATCAAATATATGGAATATTTTCGAATCCAAGTTGAAATTATTTTTGTTAATTCTTTTATGTTTGAAATAATATTATAATGTACTTATTTATATAACAAAATAAAATAACTTAGAAAATGTCTTATTACACAATTGTTTCTAAAATTTTATTCTAAACTGAGAAATCAATTTGTTAACAACATGTAAATTAATTACTTCAAATTTTTCATATGAGTATTAATTTGTAATGTATATGACAGCTCATAACGGAAATTAGTGAATAAATAAAGTATTTTAGCTGCCAACTTTTTTTACTGGCAAAGATTCGTAATTGTCTAAGCAGGAATTGTCTTTCAGAGCAAAGTCAAATTTTAGGGTTTTCAAAGAAAAGTATTGAAATTTTGTAAGCCCCTACAATCATTATTTTTATTCATGCCACATATTACTACCTGTCTAGGATATAATACAGATAAGGAAGGTAGAGCTTAGATAAAATGTACCCACATATGCATGAGAATAGATAGGAAAAATGAACCTCCCTTACTCAAGTTGGGATTTGAACCCCAACCTCGTCACTGGTAAACCAGACTAGACTAGCTTAGCATTCAGTTTACATGCCTTCCAGTGTGGGTACAACTATTATTCTTATGGCATATTTTTCTTGCATTTCATTGAAAATAATTACTTAAGAGAGAGAAACATCCTTAAAAAATGCTGCTTACTTGAAGAAGGACCCCTATTGGATGTCTCCCACATATAGTGTTCCCATATTTCTTCAAATAGTCAGTGAAGGCTGCTGGGTCCAGAGATTCAATAGCGTCCATGCCCTAAATATTACAAAATATTAAAAATTAAACCAAAAAATCACAGCAAAAGTAGATGAATAAATACTGAGAAAATGATACAAACATATATAAGCTTAACAGACACATAACCGAAATTTACTTTCAGGAGAAGGGATTCATTCTATTCTGACAGCCCCAAATGATAAGGGGACTTGAGAAAAGGCCAGTGTTTTTTTCAGTTTTTATAGCAAAACATTATTTTGGCCAAAATGAATAAAATATTGCTCTAGTACAAACAGAAAGTTTAATTTTCTTCACATGTTGAAATCAACAGTTGTTGAATATCTGACACGAGCATGGCAGCATTAGTTGAGAAACTTTTTAAATGAAGAGAAAAAGTTGTCATTAAATTCTAAGACACCCTTGACAGATATTCAAGAAACTTTGAGGTCATCATGTGAATAAAATTAAATGATATGTTTGTATTGGAGCAAAATTTTATTTATTTCGGCCAAAAAAATGTTTTGCCCCAAAAACTGCGAAAAAATTGGCTTTTTCTCATGTCCCCTACCATCCCACCTTAAGTATGATAAAAGACAAATAAAAAGAAAACCTTAACGAACTATCCAAGCAGCTTATAACAGGCATCCAATCCACATGATTCAAAAACTAGCCATGTGTATGTTTAAGCAAGTGGTATTCTAGTTAACATACCATGCGGTCTAAAGTCTGCACAGACTGGTGGATCTCTCCCCAGCTCCGCTCGTAGAATGTATACCGGAACCTGTGTCCCCAGTGGCAGAAGTCCGAAGAGATGATAAATAGGTTTTGTGGGTCAGCCAGGTAGCGCGAGAAGACACGCCCATATACAGCCTCTTTTTCAGCAGACAAGGATCCTACCAACACTGGCACTATCGTGAAGGAGTCCTTGTAGCTAAAACAAACATACTTCTTGCTAAATTACTTGTCACTTCAGTTTGGCATAGTGTCAATCAATAAAACAGATGGATTCTGATTGCAAAATACAAGATTAAAAGAAATTTAATTTTTGTAAATGTCAGAATTTACTTATATAGCTGCTCGACTACTTGACATTCCTTCTAAATATCCAATTAAGGTTGTAAATAAGTAAAATAACAAAGAGGTTAATAACAATTAATATGTACCAGTGAAACGGTAGTTTGAAGACATTTTTCTTATTAAATAGAAAGATTCAAAGATATTTCTTGAACCAGGGCAGTAGTTAAGAGTAAACATGCCACATAGATAACATATTTTGTGAAAATGTACAATAAGACAGTGTAGAAACACTGTACAATAATGTTAAGTAATTGATAGTGAAGGAAGCGAACCTGAAAGGATAGTGAGGTTAAACCTAAATAGAAAAACACACACTTCTCTTTATTTCTTCCCTGCTTAAACTATTTCACTAAATTACAAATCACAAATAATTTTGAATTTTCGGAGATGTTCCTATATCATTAGAATATACACATTGAAAAAACACAAAGAAAGATAGGCTATAGAACTAGATGTTTCTAGAATGGTTTGAAATATGTACTGAGAAAAGATTTATCGTTAAAGCTACTGCAAATATAATTCATAATCTTGGTAGTTTGGAATTAAATAAATTGCATCAACAATACAATTAGTATTAAAAGAATATTAAAATTTATAAAAATATAACCAAACGGATGAAAGATAATAATTTATGAATGTCTTCTATTTAATAAAAGAAACAATTTTTATAAAAATTATTTTATTTGGTGAAATAAATTTATTTTACTATCCTTACTGTTGTCATCATGGTAGATAAAGATCTTGTTTTCCAGAAAGATGCTTCATGTAAATTTATTAAGGCTATATTTTTGTAAGTAGCAAGACACAATTAAATTCCCAACATAGTTGGTTTTTAAGGCATTTTGTTTTTAATCACAAAGTTAGCATTCTCTTACAAATATAAGTGAATGCGAAAATAAATCAGTTTAAGAGTTTTATATTTCAGTGAGTGATATTAGTTTTATACTCAAACACACCCTCAGTGAATATGAGGAACGGAATAATTGCTTCAAAGTTAAGTTGCAAGCTATCTCTTCGGTTGATAACCTAAGATAAACAATACACTCATCATTTGTAGGAAAGTAAAACCTTCTTTGGAAAAATGGCAATGCTCAAAAGAATAACTTAACAGCTAGCTACCCTTGGTTCAGTTTAAAATCAACAATTTTTACAATTTCAGCTTCAACTTTATAATAATTGGCAACAGATTATTTGTCAAAGTTAATAGGTACTACCAGTGAATAAATGTTCTAGAGAAGATATGATAATTCATATTATCCTTGTGGAAACACTGTGTAAAAAGCTTGACAAAACCTTGCTTAAATTGAGTCAAACATTATGAAAAACACAAAAAATAATAAACTTTGTCTTTCTTGTGCTAGTAAAAAGTGTAAAACATAAAAAAGTATTAACATTCTTTAAAAAAAATCTCATCTTATCAATACTAAGGTTTGAAATAACCGTTTCTCACATATTATTATGAGCTTGATTAATTGTGCATAAAATGTAATCTTTAAATTTACTTTAAATTTAAATTAACAGCTCAAATTTGAGTATAATTTTATAAATAAGCCTCGAAAATACTTTATTGTTAAACACAAGGTTAAAGGAGGATTTAACCCTTTTAGTGACATGCCTATTCTAAAATTCATGCGTGAAGTATGCCAGAAGCCTGTTAGGTTTTGTTTGCAAAGAATGTCACAGCTATTTCCTCATTTTAGTAAAGGTTTGCAAGAAAATTCACCATGAAGCGATTATTTTGATTTTTTCTATCATTTTAATCTGCATGTACTGTTCCTAAATAATAATAAATAAATACCACTTAATTAAAATTTTTTTTTCAGAACTAAGGCTAATTAACATATTTAAAAAAATAATATATATTATATATATATATATATATATTTTTCACTATTATTTTGTTGTAGTGCATTTAGTTTTATACAAGAAAATAAAGTTTTGAATATATGTGCATATAAATAGGGATTACAGGAATTTTTATTTGATGTCCTAAATTAAATATTTTTGGGTCATTATTGCTCACCTTACAGCAAGATTTATTATTTAGCTTACCTCATGAATAAATATTTAGGCCTACACATAATGAATGCGTTTTTCAAAAAACCTATTATAATTAATAATTTCATATTTTTTTACACATTATATAAATTTTTAAAGTTATTACGCCTATTTACTTACATTTGTAAAGAAATCTTTTCATTCACATGACATATGAAAATCTAAATAGTATATTTTTCTAAACTCGGACCAATTTAACCCATACATTTGAAAACTGTTTACAAAACTATTTATATCAGTATGGATGTTACCCACACTTATATTTTCCATGCAGCTCATTTGTAAACCGGCGTTGCACTTAGCACATTGAATATGTGACCAACTACAATTGTAAATGTACTAAACTCCCAGTTCCAATGGTTGATTTTTGTTGCCAACCTTACATAAAATAATAGAGGGTAATGTTCTCTTTCCAGTGATAAATGACACTGCTACACTATCTGAAAGGTAAAGCGAGAACTAGTTCAAATCGCTTTTGGCGCTTTTAACGGTGGTATGCGGAAACGATCAGGTCAGATCGTGGCACTTTTAGCAAACGTAGGCAGAGCCAATTAGATCGGCTCGTGGCACTAAAAGGGTTAATGGTAACAATGTGTAAGGTGGCCCAATGACTAGATAATTTTATAATAATGGAAAATGATAAAAATAAATAAAAAGGAAAAATAAACTACTAAGAGTAAATTTAATCAAGAAAGCCCACCTAGGGAAAAAGGAGAGTTGTGGGAATAATTCAATGCACAAAGGTGACATCTTTCTTTCTTCCTTCTGTATTTTAAGGTAGTCTTTCCCTAGGTGGGGTTTCTTCATTAAATTTACTCTTTTTAGTTTATTTTTCCTTTTTCTTTATTAGTATAAATTTCCATTATTATAAAACTATGTATTTCCTTAAAATCCCTTTTCTTTCTAGAGGTATTCATAAAGACTTACTGATACCAATAAAATATTCTGTCTTTCAATAAAATCTGTTTCTCAAATTAGCGAAAAATATATCTGTGAATAGTTCCCTATGAATACTTTATAAATAATCTTGTACAACTTTTACTATATTTATTAACACATTGTAATAAGTCTCTTCATAACACAGAAATAATAGAGATGTACTAACACAAACACACACTATTCGCCAGCAATTTCAGCGTTAAATTTAGCTGATATTTAATTACTAAAATTGAGCCACAATTCCAAATAATGATAAAATTCATTCATTAAAAAAATTAGAGCTATATTTTGCTACAGATATTTGATCAGCATATTATTTAACTCATAAGAAAAGGATGAGAAATAGGAATGCAAACGCAGTTGACTGCGAGATAAGAAAGAATTTTATCCGACACCTTAGCTCAATCGATAGCATGTTTGTCTACTAAAATGGGGGTCCCAAGTTCGATTCCCGGCATGGCCAAAAAATGTATCATTGGTGAAATGTGAGTTTACCCTTTCACAGTAATGAATTGACGGCCGGGAACTGGATGTTGTGGTGGTCCTAGTCTTAAATTAGATTTAAGGCATACGAAGCTACAACAGATTTAGCAAGCCACCAGTGGAAAAAAAACTGACCCATCCCATAGGCTGGAAACAGTAATGGATGTAAAAAAGCACACACAAAAACACTTCCAATGCACATGGTCAAGGATGAATTCCAGGCCTTCCTATACAAGGCCAGCCATGCCCATGTTTCAACTGAGATGGAGTTTTTCTTCTTCGATGAATTAAATGACAGAGCATTCAAAGCAGCTGAACATATTAATCCAACATTTCTCCAAACTATTATGAAGGAGTAAACAGTGATGCTTCATGGATGAACAAATTGAAATGTAAAGCAGTGATAACTGAAATATATAATTTCCCATCATACATTGAACTTACTCCTCCATGATCTTGGCTATGTAAGGAAGATGCATCTCTATGCTATGTTCATCTTCGTCTACAGAAATGTTCATCCATTCAAACAGGTTGCTAGCTTCAAGGTCGCTGTACACTGCAAAACAGCCAAACATGTTACAATGATGTAGAATCCAGAGAATAAAACCAATTGATTGGCTAACACAAGAGGAACATAACAAATCTTGTCATTAAGTCATTAGCAGAATTAGAAGAACTTAAAATTAAATCAATAATAAAGTATTATTTTACAAATTAGTTAACAAATCATATTTAGCTTGAAGCTTAGCATCTGAAGCTGGGCCAAACTTAATTGGTACAAAGTTGTTGCACTTGTAATATAAACAAAATACGTTGACATCTAAAGATAGCTATTACAAAAATGTAATTTAACAAATTATAGTTACTTTATTGTGCAAAAGTGTTTCATTTCACAACTTCACAAGAGTTGCAGTGTAGTAATGTCTTTCTTCTTTTCAGGAGGAAGACCTAAGTATGTCCACTTCATTTATACTTTATAAGTCAAATTCAATAAAAAATTTCTTGAGCGCATTAGTGTCTGCACACCATTTTGGCTAGTGCATACTTACTATGCCCATCAACTTAACAAACCAGAGAATATGACACATAAGACTCTTAGCAAGGTATTTAAAATAGTAAAGTTCTTTCTTTGTAAGCATTTTGTACCAAATTAATTTTGTTTCTAAATGGACTTGTTTATCGATTTGATATACGCCGCATCAATCATGAATAATGTAATTTTTCCTTTCTTTTTCTGTGACTAAGTTGGATGTTCTCTAGTTTGTTTATCATGTTCTGTGAAGAAACATGTAGCACACTTACTGTAGTTTAGCAAAGTGATATTAATGTTGTCAATGTTGTATATTATCAAAGTGATGTTAATGTGTTAAATAAATAGTTTTATTAATATATTTGCCATGCAGTGAGCTGTTTTATTCAACTAAATCTTATAATAGAATTCATACCTGATGCTAGAAGCGATATTAGGCCATCTACTTCTTAAATGTAAGTGTAGCTAAGTTTCAACAAGTCTATATGAAAAGTAGATTTTAGAGATCAATAACATCGACAATCTTTTGCCAAAGTATCCTTCATATGACAAAAAAATACACGATGAAAGCTAGAAATATATGTTTAATGCCCTTAAATAAATATATCTGTTTAGAAATTTTTTTAAAAATGTAACTCAGTAGAATTGATTTTGGCTAAATGAGTTTTGTTTTAATTTTAAGGAATGGTATGACATAGCTTTGCACCCTTTACACAAGATATGAATTGAACCTAAAACTTAACTAAATTCTTTGCATTGTATTAATGTTGGCATCCCCCCGCATTTGATATATCAGCTTTGTAAACATATTTTCATAAAATATATGAAACCTAAATAAGTATCTTTTTGTTTTATTTTATATTTCTCGTTTGTCTGTGAAAATGGAGGAGATAAAAATAGAGAAAAAACCCACCAATATTTAATTGGAGAAAGAATGGGAAAACAGTGGAAAGAAACCACTCCAAATGTACATGGTTGACAATTCAACCCTGCGGCTGATTAAAGAACCCAGCAAAAACTTATGAAGCATAATTTAAGGCTGTGTGAATAAAAAAAAGTGAGAGAACATAGTTTTTTTAGAAAACTTTTATCATAATAGTATCAGATATTTTTTAAGTATCATGTAATTTACATTGAGCAACTCGAATGTTGATGTAACTAAGTATTACAAATGTTACCTACTTCTGTATGGACAATCTGCTGTGATACAAAAGTTATTTGTAACCATTTACTTTACGTACAAATACAGTAAAACTTCGGGACCGAGCCTCATTTGACCAAGTTTTAGAATAATTCAAATAAATTTTCAGAAAATATTTGGGGTAAGGGTGTAACAAACTAAGGCAAATGAAATATATTTTATTAGTTAGCAAAATCATAGTTAAAAAATAACTGTAGGAAACAATGTATATATAAAATAAATGTTAAATATCTACATGTTGTAGTCAACACACGTATTTTAATGTAGCAAAAATAGTTACAGTACTGTAATAATATATACTGTAAATGAAAAACTACAGTATTGTGCTAGATACATCAGTCAAATGAATATCAATTTTATGAAATTCTTTCATATATAGTTTAAAATTTGTGAAAATACTCTGTCTCCTCATAGAACCTTCCATATTCTCCTGCTTAATCCAAATTTTCGCTAATCCAAACAAGCTACAGTCCTAATTAATTTGGATTAATGAGGTTTTACTGTAATATTAAGAACAGTATGAAATATATAATTCAGGCACAATGAAAATGGAGGTGGTGCATACCTTAGCAGAACAAAGAAAGCTAAAGACTGATAATTTTTAGAGTAAAGGAGGAATACATTTTTCAACAGGAAGTAAAAGCATTACTGAGCAAGTAGACTGAGTTGTTAATAGTAATTGCTAGTGTCATAGCTTGCAGCCTTTGGTGATTTAACGCATGCAAAGATGACATAAGGCTGAGAAATTGTACCGTCAATTGTTCTAAAGCAGCAGTTATGCACATGTACCAAGTCATGTTTTAAAAAACAGAGATTGTTTTGCCAACTAGCATAAGAGTATTGACAGAACCAATAACTCGGGGGAGACACTCATCCTTTTTTGGTATATAACAGTGAGTTTTTAGAACTTTTCAGAAGAGGGGGGCCAGGAAGGATGTCAGTTGTTAAGGGGCTACTTTGAAGTGCTTTACATACTAAGCTACCGAGTTGCATTAACTTGTGATGAGAATATCCTAGAGCTTGAGTCTATGTTCAGTACGGAGATGGAAGCCCCAAACCATCTTGAGCCATGTTATATTCTGAAAATTTAAAAATGACACCTAGACAAAGGAATCAAACCTGAGACCTTTAACTTAGTCCGCCAATGCTCTTACCACCGAGCTATCCAGGATTTGTCCCGTGCCCAGGATCATTCTTCCCTCATATTTTAAGGCAGTCTCTATGATGGATGTGCGGAAATCGTCAGTTATGATTCTCGTGTCCAGGTGTCATTTTACAATTTTCAGAATATGATATCTAGATGAAGTAATTCTCACTAAAAATCATAAATAATAGTTTTGGCTATTTGATCCAGCCATGTTAGAGTTATAATATTGAATATAAGTTAGGACACAGAACTGCTGAGTAGAAACATTGATAGAATGAGGACATTTCACTAAACACGTTCAACCTACTCTAAAACCTACATAAAATGTATACACTCGTATAGTAATTTAATATATTTCAATAAACAAAATCAAAACTAATTCCACAGTTATTTGCCCCTGCCTACCCATTTCACTAAGAAATCCTGACACGTAGGCCCACGGGTTGGGCGGAGTAGCAACACTAGTGTGTTTAATATTAGAATAGCAGTAGCACATGAACATAAGTTTATATAAGTTAGGATACGGTTAAAGTAGAACCAGTTCAGCTAAGATTTAGGATATGTTAAAAACAGTAAACCATTTTAAAAGTATGTTACCTACTATCCACCAACAGTCTTCATTGAGTTTAAAATGTAAATGCATTAGAAATTACCAAAAGCAGTTTAAGCTTCATAGAAAATTCAACATTTCCCACATTTTACATACACATTACAATTTGACAAACATACCTTGGGTGTCTATCCGCAAGTCATAGAGAGGCGTATGATACTTAACAGCAGTAGAAAGGGCACAGCCCCCCAGACGCACATGATGGGATGGTCCCAAGATAAAGACTCGCCGCCTATACACAGGACAAACTCAACATTTTACTTTCATTCTGTAACACACACAAACTAGTGTTTCACTCCAGATTAAATTTACAACACAAAATAACAGCCACAAATACACATTGTCAATGAAGTATACAAGGGTAACTTATTATTTAAAATAGCAACAAAAAAAAATTATTTGGACTTTTCATGGATAAATTAGTAGCCTTAATAGAGAATATAAAAAATAACTAATCAAATGATGTTACAAGTTGGATACTGTAAGTTATATTTTGTGTGTAGGCCTATATACATTATTTATATATATATATATTATTCGTTTCCCGTGTCTATTTCTTGTGTTTGTCCTATTTGTTATTCCTTTTACATGTTTCTAAGTGCCCTATCATTCTTTAAAATTTCCTTTTTCTTCCCGTTGAATTTTTTGGTTTTTCTCTTTTGGGAGGTTGTATTGCTAATCTCATACTCCCTCCTGATGAGTCCCGATAGAATGAAACCTAGGCTGGGGGGTGGGGCTGTAATGATCGATTTTCTTCAAGAGGCAGCCATTACCTCTTTGTCCAGTGGAAACAATGTAAAGTGTGAACTGTAGTTGTTTTTTCATTGTAAGAGCCATAATGTGTTTGTTCCTTTTATAAGTTTATATCCACCTTTCATGTAACTTCTTCTAAAATCTAAATGTTATATTTTGTTTAGTAATTGAATCCTGTGAAAGTGAATAATGTGTGCAAGCCTACAAAACATTGTTCATTGTTAGTTGTTTATTATTCATTTAACCACGCTTATTTTATAAATATAGAAACTTAACTCAATATAGATCATTTTCAAAAGTAATACCAATGTGGTGAAATCAATAGTAGACCCCTGAATTAAATCTGATAGTTTATTTTATTGTATCTAGACCTAGACTGTTTCTTGCTGGTATTCCAGCAAAGAGATACAATACAAGATTATACTTACACAACAATAGGGCTTATTTGCCGATACGCAAAACCACTGCACGCTCCACAGTATTGGTATCCTGCATGCCTGGAACATAAGGTTCAAGCCAAGATGTACAAAGTAATGGCTAGTTTGTTATAATTTTTATTTTTTATTTAAAGGTGTTTTATACACACACACGATCCTAAGATCCTAACTGGAGGATTGTGGATTTTACACATTTATTAAGAAACATTTTTTTATGAATAACAGGTTTAGAATAAATTTAGGCTTCTGTCAAGTTAATTAATTACACTATTAAATTTTTTAAGTTAAAATATTTCAAATTAAAGCAAAAACTACTCACGGAGCAATAATGGCACGTGCAGGTCCATGGCTTAGATCAGCATTGTTAAGCCAAGTGCCCAACTGTTTATTCAATTCTTTGGCTGAAAAAAAAATAGATTAGACTTCAAAAGCTAATATTCAAAGTTGATTTGACACATCTCCTTGGAAAAATATGTACCTTGGTGTATTTAACTCAAAATTGTGGTTCAAATAGGGCTACTTAATAGTAAAAATAGGAAAATTGACCGTCTATTCATAATTTTGAGTTGTAATTAACAAACTTAACCCTTTTAATGCCCCAGCACTTTAATGTCCATTGTCCATACTCCAGTCGGCATGGTCTTGAAGCTTTTCTGTTTACTTGAAATTACAGTTGTTTTGCTCAAAAAGATTAAATGCTGAAAATAACGCTCAAGATGTTTAGTTGTTCAGTTAATCATGATGGTGATGAAACTGATTCAGGATAATTTTGATGTGATTGTCCCACACACTCTTGTGATTACTTTTACAGTTTAATCACGTGGGGTTGAAACAGCCAACAATCCCAAAATTGTTTGGGGAGGCCTTTATGCCGTGATCACAATCAACTTAACGTTCACTCAACTTTCATGTCTGGCATGACATAAAGGTAATTTTCATGTTTTTAAATGGAAGCCATCACAATACAGTTCACTTAAGAGTTATCCAGGGAGAACTTTCAAGTTAAGTGAAGTGAGTGACATCACCAGCGCTATTTAGTATGTACTTCATTTGTTTATGGTAAGATTATGCAGACAAATTCTTCAGTAGTCCTACCAGTACATTCCTCCCCCCTACATTTCGCGAACTATAACCTCTAGTTAACCTTTATTTTGGACAGTAAAGCTGATATTGCAAATACTTGCAGCCTAATCAGCCCTAAGTGATTTCATTTCATTTTAGTGAACAATTGTCCAAATTCATTTTAAGTGTTTGACCAAGTTAGGTTGTGTGAAGATTGATCACACACTAGTTTTAAGTGACCTTAAGTGAATGTTCAGTTGATGGTGATCTGGGCATTACTCAAATCTGCTAAAGAAATGAGGAGTTTTTAAGAGTGTATTTATTAATGAATAACTTACGAATAATATATTGAGCATAGTCAGCCTTAGACCATGAGTTAAATAAATTGAACAAAATAATTAAAGTGGATGAGAAAGCTGGAAAATAAAAAAATAAAATTTATTTTATTTTATTGGTAAAGTTAACAATGAATAGCACTAATAGTTCAAATGTTTATAGCTTATTTCTAATCAATTAGTACTAAACACCAGGATAGCGCGACGAGTCGTCGACCTTATTCCACCTGAAATAGAGTTAAAAGACAATGAAGAATGAATTGACTTGTAGCAAAAATCAGCTGATCAATGTCTACACAATGTATAATACCTGAATCTGAATACCAGCTGCCAGAATGAGAAGCTCGTCGCACAGCCATACTTGTCTAACTTTATTAGTGTTAAAATAAACGTGAAGATAAATAAATAGTAAGAATTTACTATCATCTACAATTTCAATAAATAATATATTCTAACATTATACACAGCAACAATTATTATTTAACAAAGGACCATAAAACAAACTAAACTAACGAATAACGATCAATGATCATCACTAAAAATATTGTTTAGTTTTGGGGCTAGATAAAATAAGTCTTGATTGTAGTGACATCTATTATTGTCATTAGCTACTTGTTGAAATAAATATATATATAAAAATTTTATATTACAAAACTTAACATATCATAAATTAAATATATTTTGTGATTATAACTAAAAATCTTTAGAGTATGTTGATCTAGTAAAAATCTTAGAGTTGCAATCAAAGGTGATATGTATTGGATGTCCTACGCTTCCCTAAGGCTGTGGTTACAGTTGAAGCGTATTCACCAGAAGGAAACAAACATTTGTTGCGCAACAGTGACGGTTATACTACAAGCGAATTAGTCGCACGAGTACGCGTGAATCTCTAGAAGTTCTAAAAAATTTGTTTCGTTAGCGCTAACGACATTTATTTCAACGATTTTTGAATAATTAAAGTGATAAATGAATACAAATATGGAGTTTGATATACACTTATTGGTTTGGTTCTTGAGAGAAGGGCTTTGTGGGGTCCAAGAAGCAAAAGCTACCTTAATCGTTACAAGTCTAATAAATTGTGGATTGAAGTCGCAGAAGAGCTAAATTCATCAAGTGAGTATGTAATGTATGTATGAATGTTTATTGTAATATTATTTTTTAATTTTAAAAACTTTTTTTTTTGCAGTACTTACTATCGGTACGGTAATGGTTTTTTTGAATTTTGGATAGCTCCAATATTACTGTTAAAGAAGAATTTGAAAGCTTCTCTTATTTCATAAGAAGTGTTAGCACATTTGTTGTTTGAACGTGACTATCCAACATCTCTGGTACTTTCAAAAGGTGAACATTGAACCTTCAACATAGTTAATATGGAAATGCCTTCTCGATCAACAACGATATTATGAAGCAAGCAGATAAAATTTACAATAAATCAGCTTTATCAGGATGAGCTTCAATGGACTTGTTGAGAATTCTCCATTTTGAAGTAAATATCCCAAAAGCGCATACCACAACACTGTGACCTCGTGAATGTCTGTAAGTATACATTTATTCCTCTCGCGAAAGATTTTTCTTAGAGTAAGGTTACATCAAATATTGTTTCAAAGGGTATGCTTAGTCACCAAGTAGTACATTAGGTAGTTGAAATGTTGGAATTAGACAATTCTCTTCTTTCTGGTAATTTCAATTAGCTATTTTCCAATTGATGATAGAGCGAAGATGCCATAAATGCTCCAACATTACTCTGGTTTCCATAACCACGGATGTCAACACATAAAAATCTACAATTATTTGTATCAACTACCTCTTGCAACACTATAGAGTATAACTTTGTAATAAAAAATACTGTACCTGATCTAACTTGGCATTTGATGCAAATATGCTTTTCATCTATGTAGCCTACAGAATTTGGGAAGTCCCATTTTACAAAAAACAAAAACAAAAAAAACTCCTTTGCAGATATGGTTATAATCTCCTCCGTGGGAAAAGGTAAATGTTGATATTGCAATCAGGTCCATATAGCTTGACGTGTTTCGTAAATATTTTTTCTTACTCTACAGTGTGACATTCTAAATGAAAAGCTAGGGACAAGAAACCAAAACCAGTTGATAAATACCTGCAAAAAGCACCAAATAATAAATAGGTAGCATAAATGTATAGTTTTACTTTTTAAAAAAACACACACAAAAAATATACTTCAAACCAATAGAATTCTACTTTATTATACTCTCACACACGTATTCAAAATTTTAACACCTTCGTCCCCTCCCCTACTTTATAACACCCCCTTCAGCCCACCAAACACATACATACACAATAACAAATATATGTATGCATATATTTTAGCAATATTTTTATTTCAGGTGAGGCCTTAAAAGGAAAGCGGAAAGGATTACGAGACACATATCGTCGTGAATTGCTGAGAATTCGAGCAAAAAATGTTCCAGTGCTGCTGGTGGCAAAAAATCTGGCTCGTTTTGACCATATTTCAACATCTTAACCTTCTTCTTCGTATTATTATTATTATTATTATTATTATTATTATTATTATTATTATTTAGTGCCTCGTCTTACTACCCGTTCGGGTTATACGATTCTTAACCTTCTTGACTGACCAAATGTCACCAAGAGAATAATCAGGAAATATTCCCACACTTTCAATTGAAAATCTCTTATCACAAAAGGATGGCATTTCAGATAAATACCATTCTTTTATTTAAGAAGGGGATTATTTCGAAAACAATTCGAATAAGGACGAAAGCTCTTTGGCTGAAATGGACCCTCGTTCCAAAAACGTCTCAAAAGAAACATTTGTAAATGAAAATAAGAAACTTTCAAAAGCAGTACTACAGAAGAAGCGTCAATCAGGCATACAAAAGGTACTAGAACTCGAAACAGAAAAACTTAGTTTCTCTAAGCAAAGGTCATTCAAGCCCCTCCTAAAAACATTGCAGATTCTTACGATCATTTTTTAATGTGTTTGCTGCCACACTTGAAAAATGTTAGGACTGTCCGGAAGCTCATGGTCCAAATGAAACTGCAGCAAGCTTTTACTGAAGAGCAAGCAGTGTCTCCACACATGATGCCAATGCACACAGTGTATCCATCTTCTCCTATAATGTCAGTGCAGCCATCAACACCGTCACCAGGATTCACATATACAAGTGAAAGGAATGAAACACCGTCTACAAGAAACCAATGAAGACGTCCAATCTCTAGTTACTTACTTTAGAAGTTTCACTTGAACAAAACACTTTCCTAAAATGCTTTAAGCATGCACTAATTGATTGTGCAATTAGCTTACCTTAATGTAAATTACAATTATTTTTCAGATGCTGAAATACATTCCCGGAAATCACATTGTTTATCTTTTTTTCTCTCTCTCTCTATTGTACTTAGTATATAATTATTGTACTAATAGATATTCGGTAGTATTCGTAAAATTTGGCGGATTGACTAGATAGCTCTTCATGTAATACATAGTATTCACTTAAATTGCGTTGGGAAGATATTCTCTAGTGGTATTCTCTGAAATGAGGAATTTTAAATAATTGTTTTCTAGAAAATAAGATTCTAAGGCGGGATCCATTTACTTAAAACAAAGAGCTATTCCCAATAATTTGTGCGCGACTACGCTTCCATCCTAACCAGAGCCATGTTTGCACGTATACGAGCGTATTCGCGCAAAGTTGAGTTCGTGCGAATTTGCTAGCAGTATAACCACAGCCTATAAGGCCTATGTCAAACTAGTATGCTACGGCTGCTCTGCTGGTAGCAACGCCGATTACAAAGAAATCAATTATGCACTACACACCTGATATCGCTGCCGGTCAGGCAGAAATGCCAGTATGGGTGACGAGACACTGTACTAATATCAACATTGCCTTAAGAAAACACAGAGCGAGGTAAGCGTGGCAGACACCACAAATGCCATCGAACCTACCGTGGAATTCTAGTGTAATATAGGCCTAAGAGAAACAGGAACTGACTTTTTTTCCCAGCTCCGCGTCTTACTACGCGTTCATGTTATAGCCTTATGTAATAATTACTCTGATGGTTTTAGGGATTAGAAAGGTTGTATTTTGAGATAGTTTACCCACATTTAAGTGGAGGTAGAGTAGAAAACCATTTAAGAAAAACCACGCTTAGTACGCTCAACAGAGATTCTAACCTCAATCTCCACGCCATCGGAAATCTAGTCTAATGCGATAGTAGCACCTTAGACCATACGGCCACCAAAGACGGTGGGATTACTGAAATACACTATCATTTAAATATAGAGGCACCATGTTTATGTTGATGGCGTTTGTGAAAATACACGAGGTGCTGATGTATTCCAAATTTTTAAACTCTTATATGATACAGTTGATAGTAAACGTACGATATCGCAACAGATAATTAGCAAAATAATAATCAAATATGAGTTTTAAGAAGATATTTCTAGAGTTTAGTACTAGATATTATTCACATCAACTTTCTAATAAGGGATTAGGCTTATTTAAATGAAGTCATGCAACAGAATTAATTGAAATTCATTATGGAAATTCAAATTATGTTAAATAATAGGTAATAATGGTTGTGGGGCAGCCAGACGTCAGTTAGTTAAGCTTCACATAATATGCCATGATAAAACCAAATGTAAGCTTATAATATTTTCCAAAACAAAATAAACGCTAGAAAATGTGTTATCCTATACTTAACAGTTTTATTTCATTTATAATGTTATAACTACAGGATAATCCATTCAAATTAGCCTTTAACTGAATCTTCAAAATGCTAACCAAATCTATGTTAGGTTAGGAATAGTTATTTTTAGGATTATATATTTTATAATACTTTTCCATCATTGAATTATTATGATTATATGACCAGATATATTTTAAATAATAACAAGTTATGGTGATTTCTTATAGTCCCCCCACCACACAAAAAAATGTTACTTAGATATTCATTAAAGTCTAAAAAAATATGTTTTCCATTTGAATCTTTAATATGTAGATTAAACTAAAGTTTATAGTTTAATATTTGGTATAGTTATGGTACTGCTATTTTTCATTATTTGTAATTTTCTATTAAATGCTGTGATTAGAGAGTATTTTAGTCAATTCTCTGATGTATTTCCTGTGAGATTAAATAAAAACCTTTCAACTGTAATACCACTCAGAAATTTGCAGAGAATAGCTGAGTTAATTGACAATAACAAAATGTATTTTAAGTCTACAATATTTATTAAAGGCCACTATATTCATTATTATAATGGTCCTTAACTTATTTTCAAAAGCCTTTTAAGAACATTCAAAAAATGTAGAACAAATCTTTTGCGACCAATCATATCATATAGCTGAGGGATTTTCGATTCATGGGCTTTGAATCGATTTTCTGGATCGATCTAGATCACAAGGCTTAGTATCGATTCATGCAAAGGATCGAGTGCATTGAATCGATCTTACAAAGATCGATTTAACGATTCATGAAAATAAAGTTTGCTCTATCTGACTACACTAAGCAAAAGCGGCGCACCTAGAAATTTACACCGAATTGGAGGGTCAAAATGTTTCATTAGAAAGGGGTGGGGGCAGCAAAAATGTATTGATGGTTGGTCGTGGATGGCTTGGAGGGGTGAAGGTGGGGGAAGTTGAGGCAGCAAAAAATGTATGACTTATTAAATGCCTCTGGAAGATAATTATATTAATTTTGTGGTAACCACAAAGGGCAGTGATTTAAATAATGTGTGTGGCCTTACATACAATGTACACTTTGTTTCTGTTCTGTCTTCTAATTTGTAAATTTAGGGGCACTTGTGTGTAGTGGTAGGCTTACTATATGATTTTTCCCATTGAAGAGTACTTTAAACGTTTTACTCGAAGAGAATAATCAGTGCTGGTGGAAAACTATATTTATGTAAGGGGAAGGAGGCAATTAGTAAAATTCTGTATTTTTTTTAAAAGGTTTTTTCCCTCCAAATTAAAAGGGAGATTGGGGATCCAGGAGCTTCCAGAAGATTCTTAAGAAAATCAGGCTATATATTGGAGACAAACCAGAACCTTAACTAATAGATCCCAGAGAGGGACGCACTTATTTTATTTACTCAGTCACAGCGAATTAATCTTTCATAAACTGTGAAAGCAGTAAAACTTATTTATTTGAATTAATTGGTCGATGACTAGTGATTGTACTAAAACTAAACACACTTGTTGACATTTGTCTTGAGGAAACCTCACAACTTTTTGTGGGAAGGTGTGTCTCAAAACTTGGGAATCACTAGCTTGGTGGAAGTGTAGATTGTAGGTGTAAGCATTCTATAACTACTTAAACTCCATGGGGTAGATGAGGTTTTTACAAAATATTTTCAAACCATTGACTTTTTGGCCAACACGTCACTATATATATATATTACAGAATAAAAACGTGATGTGATTACTTAGAGAACCTAGACGTGAAAAGAGTTTATCAGTGGATTATTCTCTTCACTTTATTAACTAAAGACAAATAATAATTAATTAGGAGCCCAAGATTGAAAGACTTTCTTTCGAAATTTTCCTAGTACTAATAATCTACAAAAACATTTCCTAAGGCCAACAAAACTAATTTTCACTTGAATTGTTTCGAAGTTTTGATTTCTTTCGATCTTTTTGAAATCACTAGAAAAAGAATCGATACATGAATCAGACCGAGGCCTTTGAATCGATCCTAAAAATCGATTAATCGAAGGCAAAGAATTGATGTTCAAAATGATTGACATCCCTAATATAACTTTATTATTGGTGTTATTTTATAGGTATTGATGATAACAATTATATCAAAAATTGAGAGCCCAAGATGACATCATTTGACTCATGAATACGTGAAATTAGATCTAGTAACTTTTCTAGCTACAGAAGTTTCTTCCAATGAAAATTGAGCTGTAATGTTGAGTGGTTATTTTATTATGATAATTACTCTAATGGAAGGAACCCTGATTTCTCACTGAAGCGGATATAACTATTTAAATAACTTACCATAGTTACTGTATATGGTTCTCCTTTTATATTAATTGTGGAGCTACATTTTATAAGTAAATGAATATATTTATCACGTTGTACTCCCTCAAAGCATTAATGAAGAGCTTTCATAGGCCAATAATAAGCTACTTTATTTTTTAAAGCATTTAATAAAAGTTTGATTACTAACAAATAAAATAAAATTGTCACTGAACATCACAAGGGTCAAGAACGCTTACAATTTCTTTTTTAGGAAAGGTGAAAAAAACATTTTTTTTAATAGTTTTCCGGAGCAGTCATGCTCATAATAATAATAGCCTTTATTTATTTGGCGAAGTTAAGATGTTAGCCTTCTCTTCCACTTAACCAGTGTTGAATACAACATATACTATTACATTTATTGAAATACATGTTAATAAGGGAATATTCAAATAACTAGAAAAAAAAAATTTCACACATTTAAAGCTCAAGTAGTTTCAAGAGCTCAGTTTAGCTTTTTAGACTAGATAAATTGCTTAACTGCACCCTTGAAGGGGAGTCTAGATGTTAGATGACGAATAGAGTCCTCTAATTTGTTACCAGCCTGTGATGCCAGGACAGTAAAAGAATGAACATGTTTGAGATCTAAGTATGGGAATAGACATCTGTAGAGTGAATTCTGATCTAGTAGCTCGGCTGTGTTTATCTTTCAGGAATAGGAACCGTGAGGATAGGTATTGAGGCTGAGATGTTGATAATATTTTGTGAAGCAATACTAATAAGTGTAGCCTTCACCTTTCATTTATTCTTAACCAACCCAGTTTATTAAAATACTTAGAAATATGGTTATGCCGTTTTAAGTTAAATATGTACCGAACACATGTGTTTTGTAGTCGTTCTGCTAGATCATCTCTTAAGTCATTGTATACTACCTACTACGTCACAGTAGTCAAAGTAAGCTCTAGACAAAGATAATTCGTACATGTTCTGTGAGAAAATTCTTTAGTCTTAGTGAATGTAAACAGGCATACACTTTCTCGCAAATCAAAGTTACCTGATCTGTCCAATTAAGATTTTTATCAATAATCACACCAAGGTTTTTAGTCATTGTTGTCAGTTGTGCTGTGGTTACTCCTAAACATATGTTATTTACCAGGGAATGGTCCACATTCAGTAGTAGTCTGCTTGTTCTTATAAGAATGGCTTGAGTTTCATCAGGGTTCAATTTAAGTCAATTTTTTAAGGCCAAGCATTTATTGCAGCTAGGTCACTATATAGTCGTTGTATGGCTGTATTTATTAAAGAACGGTCAGTGGAAATATATATTTGAAGGTCATCTGCATACATGTGATATTCATAGTATGGCATTGAAGAAGTGATATCGTACAAATATAGAGAAAAAAGCAATGGCCCTAAAACTGAGCCCATATTACAACTTAATGTGGTTGTAGGGGGTCGCTATGACCCTCTATTTTGTTGTGTATTTTAATAAAGTATTTATCTTTACTTTCAAATGTTTTGCTCACTAAACATTATTTTATTCGTTTTAAACATACTACAATTGATTTTTTAAACAAATACATATTACAAAATATCTTGGTGGAATTATGAAAAAACAAAACCCAGTTTTAAAACATGTTAGAGATTAAAATATAGAATTTGTTAATATTTTAACCCTTTAGAGAAAAGTTATTTGACTTACAAAATACTCATAGAAAGTGATCAATATAAAACGCTTTTATTCTAATGAATATAAAATAGTAGCCTATTGTGTATTATTTAAGAATCAGATTAACAATAAAATGCTATTTGTAACATAACCTACAATAATACAAAATAGTAGGCTAAGTTCTTTTTTGAGTTTCAAAACATGAAAATAATACTCTTTGGTAGTTGACTGTCTTCCTTTCTGATTAAGGAGCTCCTCTAAGCATTTTCAAGACACTCTTAACATGTGAGCTTCCCATAATGCCTGCAAATATACTTTTGGCTCAGCGGGCAGGTGTGGTAGGTCTTGTTTTCTGAATTGGATTGACATTTCTCTTAGCATTTGCTTTTTATTGAACTTCCAAGGGCACTTGTTACTGACGGAAACTGTGGGTGGAGTTCTTGTCCCAAAATTGCTTTATCAGACGTCCTGGGTTTTCTAATTGGCATCTCATATACTACTTGATAAGTTTCTTTCCATCATCTGATAATGGACATTCATTCTCACCATCAATTTGTTCAAACTCAGTATGAAGTCGCGATCATCACATATTTCTTCATCTGGCTTAATAACCACCTACATCACTTTCATACCCCCTAAATATTATTGGTGTCATCAGGCTCTTAGGACCAAATTAACTTAAAATGGCCAGAATCAACATGTAACAAAGCCCACATTCATAGAAAAATAGTTAAGTTTTTTTTTACCGCGGTCCATAGGTTTGCTGCTATCCAGCTGGACATTCTCATGCTCTTCGCAGCCCATTGGTAGCCCCTACAGGAAATGAAAAATAGTTTCCCAGACCAAGGGTGCAAGTATGTTCTCTGAGGCCTTTGTGGTCCTGCTTAATAGCCGCACTCACATGATTGCAATTCCCTGGATTGTGGGAAAGGTCATAAACAAATTACACCACATGGTACTATGTCCCGTGTTGGTCAGAGTGGAAAGTTCACTTGCGTGTACCACAATGAGGCCTAACATGATAAGTCATTTTTAGCACCTCGTCTTACTACCTATACAGGTTATAGACCCTTGCACTAATTACACCAATGAGTTAGGGAGGAGAAAGGTAGAACCCGCATATGTGTGGAAGATGAGTGGAAAAACATTTTGGAAAATAACCCTCAATACACCCAACCTGGATTCGAACCCCAATCTCCCTGTCATCGACAGTCTAGTCTAATATGAAAGTGATGCCTTAGACCATGAGGCCACCGAAGAAGGTTGATAAGTCATTGTTGAAAAATTAATTATATAAAATTATATTTTATTCAACATTAATTAAATATTATTTAAGCTATCAGCTTAGTAATGTCAATGAATTATTAAAAATTAGGCTTTGTTTTTAAAAGTTAAATTTTGAATCTACTAGACCTAATACTAAAACATTGTTGAGTATTCACTTATATGCAGTTTATTATTTCTTTGGCCTTATTTATATTTGGTTAAGAAGTATTATGGAAGAAGATATAGACGACCTCTTGGAGGAAGTGGAAACAAAATTCATTAAAGGTCCATGCAGTAGACCCAATAGTGTTTGTAAGCAGAATACTATTGTTGAGAATCATTCATACTCTTCCCTATTAACACAGGCTTCTTTCAGGTAAGAAAAAGTTTACAATGTTTGGTGCACTTCATAATTATTTAAACGTTACATCATGCAACCTTAAAAAGAAAATTGAAATAATTTTTCTTAGCATTAAAATGATTACTACCTATTATATTTATATACCATTGTTACAAATTAAGTAGGTATAACTACTATTTCCAGCTTGTGACTGGATCATTTAGTTAAATGCCTCTATTGTCTTCTATTGATCATCATTTTCCCTTCTTCTCCTTTTACTTGCATACTTTCTGTTATTTTATCCTTATGGCTTTTTCCTAGTATAACTTACATATGTACATTAAATAAAATTGGCCAACAAATTACTTATACACATTAATTTATAACTTTAAAAACAAGTTACGGTTCTTTCATACATTAAAACACGTTACTTATTCATGCTGCTTAAGGTTCTTAGTTTGGACTCAAAATCTGAAATAGATTTTTGCTAATTTTACAGAACTGTGCAATATATTAATTGTCTCCTAATGTATTATTTAAATAATTATAAAGCCTAATTTTAAGAATTATAACTACCTTGACAAAAAATATGTTTTTCTGCTTCCATTTGATTAAAATTCCTTCAGAGTTATGTACAGTACTTTGAGTGTTGATCTCGGTTTAAAAACATACATATGTTGCTGTATTTCACTTAAGTTTTGTAGATGACAGGCCAATTTGATGCAGGTTGGAAACATGTGACCTTGATGATATTTTGAAAGATGTGGATGAAGAAAAAAGTAGTCTTTTGAACTCTAGGGCTGTAACCCTAGGACATCCAGGAAGCTCTGGTGGCTCTAAATGTTTTCCGGTGTACCTGGGAGGTGCAGGTTATGGTGCTGGTCACTCCACTTTGTCTAGTCCAAGGTATGATACACCTATAGAAGTATTCTGGTAGGAAGAAACTTTTATAAAATACAAACCTTTTTGGCGCTACACATTAAATATCATTTTACCACATTTTACAGTGAAATCTCCCTAAATGGACACACCTGAATGACGGATTCTTCTTTATAACGAAAAGTTTAAATTTACCCATTGAAATAACATGGGCTCTTACAATGAAACAACTTCCCAATAACAGACTTTCTCAATAACAGAAAGTCTCTTCTATCTAAGACATATTTATACATACAAAGCTTTGAACATCTGACATTAATTTATAGAATTTGACGTCAGGAATGCCATTGTGAAATGTGAGTGGTCCCACATACCCTTCTAGGGAAAGTTTCTAAAATAGCCTATGCAGTATTAACTACTGTACTTTCATGTTGTACCTCCCACCTTTTACGTGCAATCAGGGAGAGTATTGTTCCAGCTGTTGTTTGTGCTTTTACGCACATAAACAATTATTAGATTAAACAGTTTTCAAGAAGTATGGTTGAAAAAAAATATCTTTTTCTCATAATAACACATTATTTTGATCTCGGAAGGTGTCCGCTCTTAAGAGATTTCACTGTATTATTAATATTATTTCATAGGTTTTGATTCTTTATATTAAAAGGAACGGTTGAAGATCACATGCCTTTTACATAGGAATACATTAAAGTAAGTACATCTAGTAACTTTTATAGTTACTAGATAAGGTTCTGCCTATAAAAATTGGACTACACTTAAAGTAAGGTCTGTACCCCTTAGTTAAATTTGGAAGCTTTCCGTTTGTTTATTCAAAAATAACTATGAAAAATATTTTGAAACCAACAAAACACATTTATTTCTCTACCTTTGACAATGAAGTTAGTGATGTATACAGGCCTATATATTTTTATTGTATATAAAGTGCTTAACTTAACAAATAATAATAAAGAAAGCGTGTAATTGACACTATCAACATAATTAAGTAACCTATAGCAAATTTTCATTCAAGAAAATTCTTTATTTTGTGATTGTTTCTAAAACTAAGTTTTAAATGAATATTTCTTTTTTAACCTGGGCTTGATTTTTGAAAGATTTATTAATTAAGACAGTTAATGGAGAATTAAAATGTTATTGTTACAATTATTTAAAAACAGAAATGTGTTAAATGTGAGGTTGATTGTACATTTCCCTTTTTACACTTTCTTTTAAAACAATTAAAGGGACCAAATAAAAATTTGTACGGACTAATTAAAAAATATGTCATGTTTTCTAATGCCGTCACACATTTATTGATCAAATTATTATATATTTGTATGTGTAGGGTTTGCAACAACCTGCATTGCACTTCGTGTGATTATGGTGTTTCTACATTTGTTCATTTTAAGTGGACTTCCAGCACAAACTACATATTTTTAAGAAGTAATATGCCAGATTTTGATAAAGTAAAATCTTGTTTGGTGCAGTCTGAAGGTTGGAATGCGTATGCTTGTCAGTGTTCGTATCACGCCACAGAAAACCTGCAGGAACTCCACAATCTACACAAGCTTGGGTGGATATGTAAGGGGCATGGAATGTGACTAAAATTTGGACAGATAAGGTTATTTCATTGGCTAGGTCAGTGAGGTGAAGTGTTTATGACTTAGGAACCAATATGCATAGTACAGCGAACATAACAGGCTGCAAGAATACTGAAATATATATATAAGCACATTAAACACATTAGATTGATTTTAAAATACTTAGAATTAGTTTACAAGTACTATATAGTAGTATTATGATAACCAATTTAATTAATGAAAGGACTTAGCTTATTTTTGTACTGTTAAGTTTTTAAATGCAGATCAGGATTACGGCTTGTTCTATTATTTATTTGAAACCCTCTTGAGATTGGGGGATCAGAAAAAAAAAAGTTGCAAGCTGTGTGTTGGACCACACTGGACTAGATAGTTGGTAGATAGAGCTTCTTCCATAAAACGGAGAATCTAGGTGCTAAGGTACCATCACCAAATAATCCAAAAGTCTATCCCTTTTCATTAATTTAAATTGTTTAAACAAGTTCTCTTGAATTAAATATACTCCAGCACAGTGCTATTGCTTGTATGTAAAAAAAAGGGAATTAATTATTTTTTGAAAAACTACAAATAGTACAAAACTGTTGAGTAGCTCATACCATCATTCAAAATTAAGTTATATTTTACAAACCTTCGTTTCTGACTGTAAATGTGATAATATTCACTTGCATTATCAATGTTTGTAAGTATTCCTTTATATGGACTCAAGTTTCCTTACACGCATGCAGAGTAAATTGATAACAAAATTAAAATATAATTATCTGGTAATAATAGCTACTAAAATATAATTATAGATGATAGTATGAATGGTGTTAAATTGTTGATGTTAAACGCCAATCCTGAAATTGTGCCAGGTAGAATAAAAAATCAATTGTGTTGAATTGCTTCCTCGTTGCCTTGCTCGCCAATCCTGGAACTGTGCCAGGTAGAATAAAAAATAAATTGTGTTGAATTTCTTCCTTATTGCCTTGCTTGGAGTCAGCAGTTCCTAATTAGATTCGTGTTAATTAATCAGCTTAAAATAAAATCATCATTCAATTTTGCACAACTAAATAAAATAAATACACTTCAATACAAATAATCCTCCTATAAATAATGGTGTAAATAACAAAATTAATAAACCCTTTTGTACAAATATGTGATTATTATTCAATGAAATCAAATCTACCTGTGATGCATAAAAGTTAATAAATTATCTGATCAAGGTTGATGAGAAAGGTTTTAAATTATTTATATTTAAGAACAGTGGGCCAAGTGCATCACTTTACAATCAGAGGAAAGTTATTTATGTTAATTTGTAATGGAAATAAGAAAATTTGGGCCTTAATATATAAATGTACTGTGAAGTGTGTTAAAAAAAAATACAAGTCAAAAACTTCAATTCCAAAGCTTTTATACCTAATATATATTTTATTTCAATAAACAATTCCTTTTATTTGTTTTTATCCCGTACCTTCTTTATAATATATAAAGGTGCATTTTGCCCGCACGAGTCGAATGAAAATGCGAGCACACTGGAGCGCTCCAATAAGTTAAGTGTATAAGTCAATCATAATTGCTGATGAGTAAGTAGGCAAGTTTTGTGCACAAATCAGATAAACATCTTAAATATTTTCTTCTAATACATTTAATTGTGAGATTTATATAATGTTGTTGAGCAATTTCTACTTATTATAGTTGAAAAATAGAGTTTATAATGTTAAAACTTAACATTTAGTATGTTTGGTCAATTGGAGATATTCAAAGCCCAGTACAATAATTTTGGTGAGGAGTAGGGGGGTATTTAACATGCACTTTCTGGACCGATTATATCAGCACATGACTTATAAACTAACTTAAACCTAGAACACACACATCATCAAGCACCCAGCTGTTAATTCATCATTGTTAGAGGGGAAACCCACATTTCACCAATTACAATTTTTTTGGCCGTGGCAGGAATCTAACCCAAGAGCCTTAGTTTAAAGTACATTAGTGAAAGCTGTTAAATTATGCTAGCAAAAATAAAAAAGTGTAGAAAATAAAACTAAATATGTATGTGAAATGACATCACAATATTAACTTTTTAGATAATCTTTATTTCATCGACCCAGACACTGAAAATATGCGTTATACTCTTTTTGCCGTCACTTTCAACTATCACATGTAAGGGATTAATTTCCAATGCACACTAGATGTTTCATGTTGTTAAATTTTATTTTACACCTACAAATGTAGATCCTTTTACACTTAGCCACAGCATGTTTTCCACCACAGAAACATGTCATTAAACACACGTTTGAATTTTCTTAAAGGAAAACATTCATTGTAGGTTAGGATGTATATGAATCTTCAGTTTATCATACGTTTGCAACTATTTTAGTTTAATTTAAACTAGTTATTACAGCTTTTCTAGTACTTTGAAATAAATTTGTTCCAATACAAGAAGAGAGGCAAAAGAGTATTTCTTTGTTGTAAACTAGGGTCGAAGGCGTTGAAGTGTGTTCTTCTGAGCCTCTCTAGGTACGAGTCTACAGCTGTGGCAGGAAGAAACAGTATGTGGGCTGGTTTAGGAACCTGTTTACTCAAAGATCTAGCCTGGAAATGGAACAAACATGTTTAAATATTGAAGCATGTGCGAATCCAAAATATTATATTTCAAATCTATTCAATCCTCGGTCCCGGCATAGATTTATCTGATTACCAAACCCTTCCTTCACCTCTGACAAGATATCTTGTGAATGTGGGGAATGTCCTCCATTTCATCTCACAATCACCCTACCATTACACATTAGCGTAAGTGCGTACAACCCGAACGGGTAGTAAGACGCGTTGCTAATGATAATATTTCAAAGCTAATCCAAATATTTGCTTACTAACTCAAATCTAATATTTTAAATGAAACGTCTTTAAATAGACTATTTTATAGAAAGCCAAAAACATCATCATATTTAAATCAGTTTAGAAATAATTAATAAATAGCACCTTTGCCAGATGTTGTTTAGCTCTGTTGGCAATATCAAAGAAAACCTCAATCAAATCCTTATTACACTCAGCCCGTAGTACGGTCTCGTGGGACATGGAGTGTTTGAGCAGCACGTCTTGAGGTAAGGCTACCACTCTGTGTTGTGTGTTATGAAAAACAGAGCGAAGTATGTTTGAAATTCCTTGGGCCTTTCCTAGGTGACTGGCTGCATGATCAGCATGAACATTTTCTACTCCTACAATAAAAAAAAAGTTTAAGGTGAACTCAGTCAGATGTTTTGTAAATCTATAAATTGAACATTAAGAATATTTACGGCTTAATCCAAGGAGTAAGAGAAAGGTAGTGTTTGAGGAAGTGTTCCTGCATTAGTGCAAAGAGTAAACAATGACCGAGTAAAATTCATGTCAAACGCCCAAGTCTATGGGGCCACCGGAGTGGGTATTTAGAATTCAATAATGCTGAATAAAAATTGTTGCATTAATCATGGTCATCTATTAAAATTGCCATTTCATCATTATTACTTATTGTAACAATGAAAACTAGTCTCACTAATGTTTTAGTTATGAATGAAATCATCATATAGCTTCAATTTTATTCCTTGCATAATAGTCTAGTTATAATAACAAGTGTTTTGGCTTGCCACTATTATAAAAGGTCAAAGGATTGCAATTATTTATGTACATTACAACTAGATGCTAGCTTTAAATATAAGTGTTTTAATTCTAATTAAGTAGGCTATTTTTGAACAAATTACCTGCAGCTTCTAGCAACAGATAATAGACTGAAGACACTGATCCTTCTGAATACACCTCCATGGCTTCCAAATCAGGAAAACCAGATATGTTCAGCTGATTAGACCGTGCAGTTATTAGTCTCTTCAAGTAGCGTTTAGAAAGTTTATGTTTTTTTGAAGCCTGTAGAGAGTAAACTTGTTTAGGGAACCTTTTGATATGAAATAATAGCTTTTTTTTTAGCACAGCTGCTTACTACATTTTCATGTTATACTAAATATGTACTTATTACACTAATGAGTAAGGGATGAGGAAGGTTGAATTTAGAGGAAGTATAACCGCATTTGTGTGGAGGCAAAGTTGTGAACCATTTAGGAAAAGTCAACCTCAGTACGCCAACCAGGATTCGGACCCCGATTTCCCCATTATCAACAGTCCAGTCTATTGCTAGAGTGACACCTTAGACCATGCGGTCACTGAATTAGTTGTAAATAAATATAGTTTTATTATTTTTATAACTTAATATGGCTTTAATAGACCATTTAAACAATAAACTCTGGAATTCAATCCACATGAAATGAAAAGCAGAACTTTACCCGATGCAATTCAAGTGCAACTGGATGTTTATGAGCCTTATTCTGGAATATACTCTCGATAACGTCTTCCCAGAACTTAAACCTCATTTGACCAATCCGGGGATCACTAATTTGGTCCTGTACTCGTGCCACTTCGATGTTGAATGCTCTGATAGCGAATGCTGATGTGCGGCAATTGTGTGGCAGTAGTAAGGTACACAGGAAATTTTCATAGTCAAACTGCCTACCAACAATACATCAAAATTATGACAAGTTATTGCATAAAATATTAATATCTTATTAGTGAGTGTATCTTAATTTAACCTAGTTTTATTCTTTAAAAATGTTCTTGCTTCTAAAATTGATATTAAATTGTCAAGGTGTAAGGCAGTGTGTATAATTATGATTTAAGTTTAGTTATTTTTTTATTTACCATAAAGTTTATTTTAAAAGTGTGCCCAATCAAAGATTTGGATTTTGGATTAACTTGCCACTTCTTTACCAACTGAGCTCCCCAGGGATTTATTTGTCTAGATCTGTGTCACAGTTTAAGATTCCAGGGCCATTGGTAAAAACCAAAGCTACTATATTGCTTTAATCTTAAATCTGCGTGCACATTGGTATACCCTGATTTTGGTTGGAAGAATGGTTTAGAAAATTCAAACATTTATTTTTGGCCAACAATGATAAAATTGTACTATAATATGTTATTTTATATCAATTATATCTATTAATAAAAATTATATATCAAAAGTGACAGGTGCTTATAACATTACTTGATGTATGATATGGTTCTTCCTACCAAAATCATACTAAAAGACTATTTTATAAACAACTGACCGTTAGGACAAACACATTGCAGTTTGTTTGGAAAGCTTCTCATAAACTTACAGTATAGTAAGTAATAATCAAACTATATATTATATTGATTGCCTCAAAGCACTGCTAAAATTTTGTTGCATCACCTAACTCATTTGGGCGTGAAAATAAATTTACCCCAAATATTCAGCTTATGTTTATAGTCTTAGGTTGAACATTTTATAATTTAGTTGGGTTTTTTTGCACAGAAATTAAGACAATACAAGTAAGTTGAGTGGGTTATACAAACAATGAAGTTTAGGTTTAAATAAGTTTATATGAGTATCATCTGATGATTACAATGGAAAATAATGTAACAATAACATTACAAAACAGCACTATTAATTATAGACTGTATGGTTCAATATGGCGATCAATGAATGGTTTCTTGGATTAGACTGATTACTTAACTAGCTTGCAGTCACATATCTTCTTTGCTTTTATGCAATGGTAATTTCCTCACAATCTATGCGCCAAGCTTTTTCTATAAAAATAACTAAAAAATATTAGAGTAGGCCTATGGGCAGTTTAAAAGCTAATCTACTATAAAACATGTGTTTAATTAATCACTATAATTAGGTAGTTGATGTGTTATTACTTACAAGCTAATAAAACCTAACCTTCCATAAGTATAATTTAAGGTTAGGTTAAGTTAGAATGGATAATATTGTTATGATAAACATTTAAAATTAATTTTAGTTGTAAATAAGTGTGTGTTAAAACCAAACATGTTGTAAGCGTGAAAAGGGAATGTGATTGTGCAAACTATTTGAATAATTACTTTCTAATCTAATATAAAGGAGAAAAGGTAGCACCAAATAGAGAAAGATATCTGATTGGCTGAGCTTGTGATGTCACTCAGTACACAAAGCTATATGGAAGACATATTAAGTTGTTAAAAATAAGTTAATGATTTGGAACTTTAAATAATAATTAAACCTTTAAAATCCACACCAATGTCCATTTAACATCAATATGCTAAGTTCGTAAGGAATAAATAATTTTCATCCTAATCCAGTCTGACCTCTACAACTTGACCATGGTGCGGTGTAGGCTTCTTTCTGTTATTGTAATAATACTTGTAATACTTATCACCACATCTTACTACCAATTTTGGGTTATACGCTTAAGTAAAAATTACGCTGATGGGTTAGGAATTGGAAAGGTTGAATTTGGAGGAAGTGAACTCGCATTTGCGTAAATGTAAACTTGAAAACCATTTAGGGAAAATCACCCCCAATTAACCTGAGCGAGGTTCAAACCCCAATCTACCTGTCCTCAGCAGTCTAGCTCAACACGAAACTAGCATGTTAGCTAACCAAACCACCGAGGCGGACCTTTGTTATTATTTTGAGGAAAAGAGGGAGGAACCCCCTGCGCCACCACAAGCATTGATTTTGAGTGTAAAATGTATTCCCATTAAATAAACTTGAAGATAGGCCTACTGTTTGGAACTGTAAAAATTTTGTTGTTACAGAATTGTGCATTTATTTTACAATTTTAAAATGAGGCACGTTAACCCCAGTAGGACATCCATCCTTTCAAATAAAGCTTTTGATTACTCTTATTATGATCATTAAATTAAGTAAACATATTATATATATATATATATATATATATATATAAATAAAAAAAAGTACCTGACAATGTTCAAACAATAATCTGATGGAGCTGTACTATATTGAGAAAAGTGATTTTTATAGTAAAATTTAAAAATACTTCTTTTATTCAAATAAGAAAATCGATACAATAACATTTAAAATAGCGCCTAATCGATTTATTCAATTTCAATAACAAAAATCACAGATTACTAAAAAAATTTAGCCTTAGACTAGTACCGATAAATACTTTTGGATAACACTAGTTAAAAAGATTTTACTTATTACTCCTAGACTAACTATTGTTTAACACCATTTAAACCAATCTGTGTTAATGGACCAAACATGAAACATTAAGGTGCGGATTAACTAGAGCATTCGTTTGAGTAAAATGCTCAAATGAATACTTGTCTGATAACACGCGCCGAACGCTATCGAACAACTGTCGGTTTTTTGAAATGCTCAAAGGAAGTCGGTTGTTCGTCTGTGCTCTGTGGATACGTGTTTTCGTACCCGTTTGGATCGTTCGGAGTGTTTGCTGCGATGGAGCGGGCTACAAAAGAATGTTTGAGGTTAATATATATATGAAGAAAACCTGGTATTAGAGATCTTTGTTCAATGCGAGACAGATTTTCCAACTATAACACCAATACTTTGTTTTGAAATACTGAACAGGTACTGCAAGCTTGCAAATGAGTCACCAGTTGTTAAAAAATGTAAAGTTAATGCCAAACGATCTTTCACTGGTATTTCTTTACGGAACTTTGTGTCTTTTGCAATTTTATGGCCGACAAGTTTAACAAAACTCTCAAAGTCTTGAGATGATATTTGGGTGACATTTCGGAAATGTCCTGCGTCCAATCCCTTTAAAAGTTATTTATTTTGCCGCCTGCAAAACAGCCACATTACCCACATTTTCCTGTCCCTCTTTTTATTCTTTTTAGTCAGTGTATACAGCACAAAAAACAACTTTCTGCCACTATCAAATCCATTTTGAGAGTGAGCTCGAGTGCTTGTCTTGTTCGTAGTAAAATTGGCGGGAACAAGGCGAGCACCAGCAAACAGTCCAAATGCTCGGAGTATTCGGATGTATCGAGCTCGTTCGGGGCGTTCGGCTTGTTCTGTTTGTTCAAAGTAAAATACTCAAGTGAATGCACATCTTTACATTAGTTAAGCCATTATGTGTTATGAAGCAAAGCTTAACATACTATCTTTGTAGGAATAAATACATATAGTCCATTAAATAATTTCGTTAAACCTTGTGCTAATAAAAGTTAAGTATTTGGGCTGATGTACAAATTGTTCCTATAATCTTAAGTTAGACATTCTATATTGGTTTTAGTAACAATAAGCTAATTCTTTTCATAGATGTAAAAAATCACAGTCTCTCTGGTACAGTAAAATTTTATGGAAAGGTCTTAAAAATATATATTTATTTTGTTTTACTATATTATTACATAGCATTAATACTTTTTTTTAGTAGGTAACTTTTAATATTTTCAGATAAAACGTTTTGGTGAGGTTGTAAGCAATGAGCAAGTGACACAGTTTGACATAGCAAACATCGCCACCAAGAAATTAGAGAAGGAAAGCTTAGTTTAATGCTCCGTGCCATCTAACCTTATGATTCTGGTCGGCAAATATGATTTATCTCTGATGCAGACGTGTCAAATATTATTTAAACCCCAAAGAGGCGTTATGTATACGTTGAATGGGAAACGCTTTAGCTAAAAACATAACATTATATTGTATGTATACATTTATTTAATCTGCATTAGATATTTTATAATGGAAAGAATTAAGGAATTAAATTAAGCTATTTTATTTATTTATTGGAATTATCTTATGGAGCTGTCACTTTTAATTTCTAAATAAAAGTTGGGCTAGGAATAAAAGTAACAGGGGTCCAGTTTTTAAAATTCTAATAACACGCCTCTTTTTTCATGTATTTATTTCTATAACCCTGCTATTTTTTATATAAAAGTATTATTTTGGTGGTTACTGCATTACAGTTAACATTATGGTATGTTTTAAGCCTGGCGAAAAAGGTTGGTTCATACACCCACTTCGTTGGTTGCTGCTCGCAGTAGACTAGACTGCCGATGATGAGATTGTTCAAATCTCGGTCGGGTCTACTGAGGGTGATTTTTCCAACATGGTTTTCCACTCTCCCTACATCCAAATATGGGTAAACTTCCGCCAAATATAACCTTCCTAATCCCTAAAACCATTAGCATAATTACTACCTAAGCATATAGTCTGGACAGGTAATAAGATGTGGTATTAAATAGCATAATAAATATACACCTTAGTAGAATGAATGTGTTTGTGGTGGAAAAAGGGGTGGGGGGGAGGAACCAAACTTAACCTATAGGCCTAGTAGGTCTTTGGGGTATTGTAACACAGAGGTTGGGCTTCTTAAATTTTTCACTATGTCATATTATGGAAAATGTAATATTTTTAACATCAATAGGCCTACACACAAAACAAAAGCAGATTTCCAATCATAACAAAATTAATATTGTAAAATAATTCACTTTAATAAAACCCCAAAAAACCTCACCTTAATGACAAAAGAATGTAAATATTTTAAAAGAATACTACAACAACATGGCACCTAAAGTATTTTAATACACAATAGTTGTTATAAACTATCCCCAACTGAACTAAACCTAGCCGGAATCCTGAAATATCTTGCACTAAACTACAGCCTTAATTTTTTTTTATTATCTAAAATTGACTTACAAGATTAATTTTGCTTTAGTTGGAAAGTTGTTGTTTTATGTATAGCTGGTAAAAATAAAATATTTCTCATAATATGACATAATTAAATAAAAATTAAAGAAGCTTACCCTTTTTATTAGGCCTACTTTAACTTATTTATTTAGAGGTTATGTTAAGAGGAGAAAAAAGGGAACAAATGTGCTGACTCTATGTTCAGGGCCGTGAGAGGACAAGAAGAAGAATGTAGGAAACCTGATGTAGAAATATAACTGAGAGGAAGAAAAGGGAAATCATGGTTGGAGAATGGAAATATAAAAGTTTAGGACAGAATTAGCTATGTTTTTCTTTATAGACAGTGCAGTAAGAATTTGTAATGATTTTTGTGTTAAGCCGGTGACTACCGAAAGTGTTGCTTAGTTAAATATGAGGCTATGAGGAGAGGGATCTTGTCACTCAGCCAAGGCTCTCTTGTGAGTAAATTCAAATTAAATTCTAAACAAAATGACTCAAAATACATTAAGGCTCGTCTACCATATATATTTAAACAAGACTAAATAAATTACTGTATCATAGAATAATAATATAAGTAAGTAGTGGTATTGATATAAATTAATTTAAACATACAATTTTTCCAGTAGGGGCCTACCTACAGCTTCTAAATACCCATTTGGTGTTAGGGATGAGGGAAATGCATTTTAGAGGATGTGTATCCACATTTGCAGGAGGAAAGTGGATATTTTTTTAGAGGGAAAACCATTCCCAGTACACCTGACCATAACTCGAACCCTGATCGCCCCATCATTGGCAGTTGGTCTATTGTGGGAGTTCCGCCATAGAACATTTGGTCACCAAATCGAGTTAAATATTAAATAAGTTTAGCAAATGGAAATTCTTTATTTTGAATGTTTCTACTGATGTTTTGTTGACATAGTACTATATTGTGTAAAATAGGTCTTATTTTCTCTTGATTTTTTGTTAATTTTGTTTTTGTACCCATGCAATTAATATCATGTTGTAATGTGTTTTTTTTAATCTGTACCCACACATTAAGTTTTAAATATTCAATTGTAATGCTAAATTATAAAGTGCCTTGGCTTATGATCCATTGGAATTATTTAAACACATGAACATGGCCATGGCTTTGCAGTATTGTATAAAATCAAATGATTTAAAGTAAAAATCTAATATCATTATATTATGAATTAAATAAAACTGAAATTTGATGGAGCATTCACGTTTCTCAGCAAATATTTACCTAAATTGCAAGTAGACCTTATAGATGCTTATAACAATGTTATGCAAAAATTAGAATGATTATTATTTGTTGCAGGATGTGTGGTGTGACATGATATAGCAACCATGCTGCGTAGTAGAGCCAAAAAAGTAACCCTTAAAACTGTCAAACAGTTGGATGCTTTCCCGAAAGTTCCAGACTCTTATGTGGAGACTTCACCTGTGGGTGGCACGTGTATGTAATACACTGCATTCAAATATTCAACTGATTCAAGGAAAACTTTGGTTTTACAAATAAACAATCAATAAAGCATATGTAGATTTCTTATATTGTGTGGCGCTTTGGTTTTCTATTGCTTGGTTGATTTTTGTGGTGTAGGTCTAGACATGTATTTCAAACTGTGCTCTATGGAGCCCTTCAGCTCCCTCATAGTTATCTCAGGCTCCGTGAGGCGATTTTAGAATATTCCTTATTTGGTTTTCACATATTAAAATAACATAATTAATATTTCCAATTTTTTTTCAATAATGAATAAAGGAAGTTTGCTAAAGGCAAAGTCAGAACATGGTCATGAAGTTTTCTGTTTTCTTTATGTGCTTATACTTGTAAAATTTAACTATCATTAGTGAATTTTCAAAATATTAGTGTAAACATTTTCATGAGATCTCCAGCATGTTTTTTTTTTCTGTGAGGGCTCCTTCCCTCTAAAAAGGTTTGGGAACCCCTGGTCTTACCTGTGTTTGAATAATTTTGCGAGACTAGTTTTTTTTTCAGTGTTACACATTAGTGAATGTGTTATCTTTATATTCAAATATTTGAAGCAAATAAAAACTCTTTACATAATTTGTCAAAATTTGTCATTTAGCAAAACAATCTATATATTAATTTAAGAGATTGAAGAAACAATGACTAAAGATTATTATGAAATTATTATTAAATTTTAACCAACAAAACATCAGATTAAGTCACAATTTTTCTCATAGCTCATGCAACTATAATTAAATATATTTGTTTGAATAGATAAAATTTAATAAAAAAAATCTTTGTCTCATTTCTAAATGGGCAAAGTAAACCCATTTGTTAAAACATGTAGGTACTGGTATTTACTGTAAGTTAGACCTACATAACCTCCATTGTTTAGGATGTTGTGTTTCAGTCTCGGTGGTGACTTGTTTCCTCATCTTATGGCTTATGTATGCCGAGATCTCGTACTATTTAGACAGTCGCTTTATATTCAAGTTTCTACCCGACACAGACTTTGATGCCAAGCTCAAGATTAATGTAGATCTAACTGTGGCCATGCCATGTGGCAGTAAGTAATATTCGCTTATAAAATATAGTTCTTTGTTTGATTACTATTGTTCAGATTTAAAAAAGACAGCTTATATATATTTTCTGAGATTTAATATGGTAATTAAACATGTTAAAAGGGCCGAAATCTAACTTATCTTATTTATAAAAACATACAAAACTCATTGTAAATTAATTTTTTTTTACTAATCTTTAATTTGGTTTTCCTCCATGTCTTGTTATCTGCCTGGGCTTTAAACCTGTAACTATACTTATGAAGTAGGACTGAGACTTTATAATAAATNCCGGGGTTCAATCCTCGGTCCCGGCACAGATTTATCTGATTACCAAACCCTTCCTTCACCTCTGACAAGACTTCTTGTGAATGTGGGGAATGCCAGGCCTCCATCGTGGTTCGGATTCCACGTTAAACTGTAGGTCCTCCATTTCATCTCACAATCACCCACGTTAAACTGTAGGTCCTCCATTTCATCTCACAATCACCCTACCATTTCACATTAGCGTAAGTGCGTATAACCCGAACGGGTAGTAAGACGCGGTGCTAATAATAATAATAATATATGGAAAGATAGTGGGAAACTATTTAAGGAAAAACATTCTCACTATACCTGTGTTGAGATTCAAACTCCGACCTCTTTGTAACCAGAAAACCATACTAGACAAGCTTTACATCAGTCTCCTAGCCCACTGATGTTGGTTACAATCTCTTCTAATAGGCTTATTGTTAATGTTCATGATTGAAGGCATTGGAGCGGACATCTTGGACTCTACTGATCAGAATGTTCTACAATTTGGTCGTCTAGAACAAGAGGATACATGGTTTGAGTTGTGTCCAGAGCAGAAATTACATTTCGATGGTGTTCGCCACGTCAACTCATATTTGAGAGAAGAGTTTCATGCAATACAAGAACTTCTTTGGAAGACTGGACAAAACACACTTTTTGGGGAGTTGCCTAAAAGGTACATCTGTTTTTGTTTATCAGGAGATTCTCAGAATGTTGATACTAGAGAGTTTTAAAATATTTAAAATAATAATACAACACTACAGCTTTGTCAAATGTTGGATCTTGCCAGAAATAACCAGTTTTATCAAGTCACTGAAATGACCCACCATCTACTAGAAGGTTAGGTCTATACATCAATTTGCTTGTGAATCAGATTATCCTTTGAAACCTAGGGCTATTATACACATAAACAAAAGTCATTTGACAAACAGCACCTTACTTTAGGATCAGGATTTACTTAGATAAGAGTAATCTCTTTAATGTATACACAATGTTTCGTAATTAATATGTGAAACTCAAATAAGTATTGGTGGGATACAAAATAGTGGATTGAAGTAAGCAACCTGGTGGCAGAACCCCTTCCTTTCCCCCAAAAAATATGAGCGAAGTCACAGGGGCAGATCGGCAACAGGCCTCTGTAATTGCGGTGAAAAACAACAGGATTGTGGTATTGACACCCTGTTATGTGTAGTGAACGAGAACCATTTGACTGAAAGTCTGAACCACATGCACACAACCTTAAATTTACAGCAGCATATAAGCATTACAGTAGTTTTCATATTCTGAAAATTGAAAAATGACACCCGGACACGGGAATCGAACCTGGGACCTTTGACTTAGTACGCCAGTGCTCTAACCACTGAGCTATCCAGGAATTATCTTGTGCCTAGGATCATTCTTCACTCATATTTTAAGGCAGAGTCTGTGATGGTTATGAGGAAATAGTCGGCTACAAATGTGTGATTTTATTAAGATCACGAACTATCAGATAACGCAGCCACCTTACACCACATTACAGTAGCTGTTTGAAAATGTGTCCAGTACATTCGACACACCTATTTTTTGAAGGAAATAAGAATCTGATCTGGGAGTGGGAAAGAGAACAAAATAAAGAGTGCAAGGAAAGACCTGTGGCATCCAGAATGAACATGGTGAGATGATCTGTGATTAAAACTGTATAAGAAAGAGATGAAGGGAAATGATTGTCAGCTTAGTATAAATGTAAAACTGTTAGAACAAGGGAATGATTTTGTGTGTCTGGGCAGAATGTTTTGTAAAGATGGAGGGATAGGTGGTGAAATCGGTTGGTGACTAAATGTGTCTTGGAAAGTAGTTAGATGTATGTAGACTATTGCAAAGAATGAAGTGGTATCATGAGAGAAAAATATGGCATTATATAAAAGTGTGTTGACGCTAACATTGTTTTATAGACGTGAAGTGTTGAGCTTGTTAAGAGAAACACAAGAGCAGGGTGAATGTGGACAGAGTCAGTAATGGAGGAGTGCGGTTTGAAAAAGAATCCAATAGGTCATTGTGAAAGAAATGTCTCATGTTGGTTTGGTTATGTTGAGCAGATGAGTGTGGATGATTGACAAAGCAAATATATGAAGGTGGAGTGTGTGGATCAAAAGGGAAGGAGTAGGAGGAAGAAGTGGCTAAATACTATAGACGAATATGTGAGACAGTGGAACATTAAAAGTTTTATGAATAAAATCACATATATGACTCGGTGTATGGATGTTGTTGAAGTGAAGTAAGTATGCATGGATAGGAAAGTGTTGAGCAAATTATTGAGGATGGATTGAGTATGAAGTTGTTTTATGAGCTATTTGCACAGTTTCTTGCCTACTCCATAAGGGAACGACAGGATGTATGTATGATGAAAGATGGGGCACTAAAAATCCTAGCTTAGTACAATATTGTGTATATCATTGATAACTTAGCTACAAATGTTAACCTATCTAAATAAATTTGTATTTAAAAGTAGTATAGTTAATGAATGGTTGTATGCAAACTAATTACATAAGATTTGTTTGATTGTGTTTTAGGAGTGTGATCCCAAACAGAGACCCTGATGCTTGCCGTGTGTTTGGGAGCCTAACTCTCAATAAAGTGGCAGGCAACTTCCATATCACTGCAGGTCGGTCCCTCGCACTACCGAGAGGACACATTCATATCTCTGCCTTTGTGTCAGAACGAGAATACAACTTCAGCCACCGCATCGACAGGTTCTCATTTGGAGACCCGAGTCCGGGTATTGTCCATCCCTTGGAGGGTGATGAGAAGATCACCGCTGAGAGTAAGTTGGTCATGTTTTGTAAGTTTGTAACCGCAGTTATTAGTTCAATTTGAAAGCCTCCAATAAGCTTAAAATATACAGTTTTAAAATGTGCTTAATCAAGGAAATGAATAAAACTTTATTGACCATTTTGTTGGTACTCTCTAGTTGCCACGAATGTGAGGAATGCCAGGTCTCCACCGTGGTTCGGATTCCACGTTAAACTGTAGGTCCTCCATTTCATCTCACGATCACCCTACCATTACACATTAGCATAAGTGTGTATAACCCGAACGGGTAGTAAGACGCGGTGCTAATAATAATAATAATAATAATAATAGTTGCCATGGTTGTGAGAACTACACAGAAGAATTAATCTCATACTATGAATTTTTTTTAAGCACTGCATTTTACTACCCGTTTGTTTTATACGCTTATGCACTAAACGCTGATGATTTTAGGGACTAATTAGGTTATATTTAGAGGAAGTGTACCCACAGTTGTATGGAGGGAGAGTGGTCAAATATTTTTTGGGGAAAAAAAAAATACACCCGATCTAGATTTGAACCTCAATCTCCCAGTCATTGGCAGTCTAGTCGGCTGCGAGAGTTGTGCTTTAGGCCACCAAAGCAGGTTATTAATTTCTCTATTTCGAAAGTGTTCAACATAAGAAAGAAAAAAAATTGGGAAGTTTAACCAAAGTTAGGGACAAAGAGGTAATGGTTATTAATTAAGTTTGTTTAGACATATTGTTACTATAAGCCCTATCTATTTAGTTTTATATTAGGGAATTTAAAAATGGCGTGATAATTTTGTAATTGGTCTGTGAACAAAGTATATTGGGCTGTCTAGAGAAAGAAAAGGTTTTTATTGTCTACTTATCATGTACTATGTTTAATAAGTGTATGTTTATTTAATTTTGAATGAATTCTAGAAATGTTTATTTAATATTCATAAATGATTAATGGAAATCAAATAATTATTTTTGTCTGAGATTTTGTGCCTTGCATTTTTTAAACATTCATTACTAGTTTACTCATTTTATCTTGCCTTGTTTAGATAACTTCCCCATGACTCATAAGTGTAGATTTTTTTAAAATGAATAATTGCATATAGAATATTGATTTTTGTTTGATCCAATTAACATTTACAATTTGTCAAACAAATGTTTCAGACATGATGTTGTACCAATATTTTGTGGAGGTAGTCCCAACAGAAGTAAACACATTCTTACAAACTCTGACAACTTACCAGTATTCCGTTAAGGATCATCAACGCCCAATTAACCACCACAAAGGTTCTCATGGAGTCCCAGGAATATTCTTTAAGTATGACATGAGTGCCCTTAAGGTCAGGGTAACACAACAGAGGGATTCCTTAGGACAGTTTCTCGTGCACCTTTCTGCCACCGTGTCGGGGATATACATAACCTCAGGTATACACTAACTTTATAAATATGCCTATAACTTTTAAGTATGAAAGGGGCATGAAGATTGAACGTGAATTGCACCAACACTTGTGTGGAAAAGTTATATAAGCACTTTGTGCGAAAAAACTATTTGACGGTGCCTGGTATTGAAACCTAGTCCCTGAGGTCATTATTTGTGCAGCTAACAATGCCAATATTTATTTATGTTTCTTTGTTATAGTAAAGGCTATAGTGTGGTTGAGATGAAGGGTGGGAGTAGATAGGATCTAATGAGAAGAGGGCAGCAGGGGGAGTTGTTATATAGGTGTGTAAGGAAGTACTAGTGCTCATTGTCACATATGCAGCTGAAACATGGAAATTGGATGTAAGAGATACTGGAAAAGTGGAAACCGAAGGAATGAAGTTTGTGAGGAGCATGTAAGATGCTACAAGGAGAAACAAGATTAATAATGATGTTATCCAGGAAAGATGGGATGCAGGGAGTAAATGAGATATTGAGGAAGCAATCCTGAGCTGTTATGCTCATGTAATGAGGATGGAAAAGGAGAGAACACCAAAGAGAATGATGAAGATGAAGTATGTAGGAAAAAGACCACAAGAGAGACCAAGAAAGAGCTGGAGGAACAGATAACAAAGAGAGTGCAAGTTGAAGGAAAGAGGAAGATTAGAATAGTTTTTGTTCATTATAAAAAATATTATTTGCTGTAATGAAATTTACTGTTTTAGTTTATTATCATAGTTTCAGTGCAAGCTGTAACATAATTTAATGAATTGAGTCATATTCACAGGAACTTTGTATTGTTTCAGGCATAATTAACAGCCTAGTTCAAATCCTAGTAAATGTGTTCACTTGTAAGTACCTGAACAGTAAAGAGAGAAGAGTTGCCTACTCCAAGAAGCCAAGACCGCCAATATCTTTGGTGAAACCAGATATTATTCCTGACATTGCAGTGATGAGTTCCTTGCCTGACATCAGCCCCACATGATAATATAATCTAGTGACATCACAACTTTAAGAAGTTTTTAGAGTTGGAAACATGTTAGGCTTGACTTCATCTGCCACTAAACTTTTATTTTATCCACCCCCTATCGTGTTTGAGTTTTAGGCATCAAATCTTTCAAATCCAGTGTACTCAAAACCACTCAACTTGCAACCACTTAAAAGGGCCCTGACAGGCCAATGAACACACTTTGCCATGTCTGGCACCAATTGGGTCTTTTAACAATTAATTTTAGTATCATCACTCCCAGTAACTAAAAGACAAAAATGGCACCAAATGATTATATTTAACAAACGTTGAAATAGGTTGAGGGGGAGGGGGATAATGTAGGCCTCAAATTTCACAATTATAATGCAAGAAAAAACATCCCAGTAATTTTCAGGGCACTCCACTGCACGTTTGAAAAGGGACCTGAAGAATCCAAGCAACATTGATCAACCTCTAGCCCTAGTCTAGTCATTGTCCTAACTCTTCTGCAGAATAAGTAGCCTAATGTTAATTGTAAATAAATCACTGATGTTTTTGTGTTTGAATTGTAAACTTAAAGGCCTACATTTTTTGGCAACTCTATATGTAGTCCTCCTTTCAATGTTTTTAATTACTCCTAGTAACTAAGAAATAATAGTAAAATAATTATTTTGTATGAAAGCTGCCAAAATTACTATAAAACTATGTGATCTGATGTATGAATAAATGAAAGGGCTTTTACAGTTATCAAATTGAGGTTCAATAAGTTGTGGATGAACTATACATAGGTAAACTCCGTTTACCGTGAAAAGTAGCAGTGTGACAGATTATACTATGACCCTCCCTTATAAGCTATATCAGCAGTTCCCAAACTTTTTGAATCACAGAGTACTTTTAAAGTAGAAAAATTCATCACGGAGCACTATCGGCCCCCTGATGCTTAAGGTACCTAAGTGTGTTTTTTGCAATTTTTACCTAACTGCATTTTTAAAGTTGTTAGTCGAGATATTATTGTAAAGCAAAAGAACACTAGTCGATATATTATTGCAAAGCAAAATAACACATTTTTTCAAGTTCTAAATAGCATAAATTTTGATATAAAGTTAATTTTTCCCTTTGAAATGCATTGAAAATCGGAGTTTTAAATATCATTTTAGCAAAACACCAATTTTGCACATGTATCTTTGGCATAAGGGCGACGATGTTTTCACCTAGCACCTATATAGGTACTAAACCGAATTACAACAGTATTCCAAAGAACTTCTGGAAAGGTGTTTAAGCCAACCGTCATATCTGAAAGAGTGGCGGCGAAGTTTTCACAGAGACGGGGTTAGCTGGCACAGTCGAGGTGTCCGTCTGGTTTTGCCATGTGCAGTCTCTGTGCTTCGTCGACGTTTTAGATGATTTGCACAGTTCCAAGAAGGTGCGGGTGGCCAAACCCGACTGCGGTGATGCATTCCAATATGACCTTCGGCTTTATAATACTTGCTATCTACAGTGATTCACAGCACACTGCTAGAGCTGAATAATTTATACCTATTACATACGGTACCTAAACAGTTCATGGCTACAAAAACACACAGTTTTGAGATCTTGCTACATTTATTTTTCTCTCCATTCTCTTCGTGGAGCACACTTTGGGAACTGCTGAGCTACATCATAGTGGAATAGTGAAAAGTAAGCTTGCTATACCCTGATTTTTATAGCAAGTCCACTTTCGACCACCATCATTGACTGAAAGTCACTAAAATTTGGCATTGTACGAATATGTTTTATTTTATTTATTAGTTAAAAAATTATTAAAAACCTCCAATAACACAGCCTTATGGATTACTGTATAATTTATCTTTACATTATTAATTTTACAGACTAAGAATTTAAATACAATTATATATTTTTAATTATGCCATTGTGGCTTCCTGTTTTAAATAACCACCTGGCTTCTTATGAAAACCAGACTGTGCTTTACATGGTAAACGAAGAGTACTAGTCATACACACACAATTATGTTAATTTCTTTAATGTCTTTTTAAAAAATATATGTGGTACATTTTGCAATGTGATTTTCTAGTGTTTGTAACAGTTCACCATTAATTTTTGAACTATTTAAAACAAAGTTTGCACAAATATTTTCTTATTAAATTGACCCTCACTTATTTTGATTTGAGTAAAAGGGAATAATCTTGAGCCATTCCACTTTCCCTAGTGCAAATAAAAGTAATGTAAATGTTTAATACATAAAGACTATAATCTCCCTCGGTATGATTTTATCTGAAATATGTTGATGTACAATTAGTATAATTTTGGGTTGTTTATAGTATATTTCTGAAACATTCCAATAAGGGAGAGAACATTAAATCAACATTTAAATTGTTTTTACTCAAGTTTTTGAGTTTTCACAAACTCAACTTGACTTATTGTTAGAATAAATGTTAAATTGTTGTATAAACTCCGTGGTGTGTGAGCCCATAATTGAGCTGAACCGACAGACGCCGCCGCTGTTCGCGATGATAGTGCCAACAAGTAGCTCCTCATTTGTCCTCACAAGTTTGAGTTGATCTTGTTCCAGACCCACTGCTTCAGACACTGGGAATCGAACCCAGGACCTCTGGCCATTAGACCACCTAGGAGGTCAAACTGTTGTATACAAATTAAAAAAACTTGCACAATTGGTTGATATATAAAATAATTGAAATATTTTTTACATCCATGCCTACTAATGAATTGGATTGGTTTTAAGTTTCACATGAATTGAATGGTTTTGAATACTTTGGTTTTATTCACATTGTGTGATACAACTATAAACAGAAATATTTTTGCACATAACTAATATTATGTAATTTTCTTATTTGACACATCAAATTCTTGATTCAGTGTTTCCCTAATATTCGCCAGTAGTTTACTCCTTTCGGTACCATGGTTTAACCAACTTATCCTTCCAGTGTTCCATAAATAAAAGGGACAACATTTTGACTATCTTGTAAATTATAGTATATGCCTATATGGCCATTTTATAAGGCTTTGATAGAAAGCTAAACAAAGCTGTGATAGAAGAAAAGAAAGAAGTCATTTATTTATTAGACTTATAATAAAAACAAATTTTATTTCATTATTTAAAAATAAAACATTGTTTCATCATGTACACCTAGAAGTACACGCACTACAGTTTGGTAAACACACTTGTTTGTTATACATTTCTAATGTGTATACTTTTTATGGATTTGGGTTGAACCTACAAAACTAATTTTTACTCTTTTATTTTTTTAAATATATTTCAAATAATTTCAATTAATTGTTATTATTTTTGTACTGTGATACACATTTTAGTACACTTTGTTTACCCTGAAAGGTCAGCCTTGCCTTGATAAATTACAGTATGGCCCAATCTTATAAGCGGGACAATAGTGTGAACCGTCAGAATAAGAGTGCAACCTTTCATGGCAAATGGAGTATACATTAATGAAAATGTTTAAAGTGCCTTCTTTGTTCATCTTGTTAAAGTGAGCTTGTCGAGAATTTTAATACATACACTAAAATTTTAGTTAATAAATATTTTGTTGTGTCATGTTTATGTTTTTTATTTGTATTATGTGTATTGTTCACTATTGCTTTAAATTTATACTGTTTAGAAAGTGAAAGTAAAATACAGGACTAAAAGTATTGATATTATATGCATATTTGAAATATGTAATGACGAAACACCTCTTATCAAATCTTGTTATGTATTTAGAAGAAGGTACATGAAAGGTACATAGAAACGGGACAAACACAATATGGCTTTAACAATGTAAAGAAGAACACATTTCATACTTTACATTGTTGCCACCAGACAAAGGGGTAATGGTTCTCCCTTAAAAAAAACTATTGTTACTGCCCAATCCCCTCCTAACCTTGGTTTTATTCTATCAGAACTCATCAGGAGGGAGTGTCAAACGCGCAATGCAACATCATAAAAGATGAGATCAAATAACACAAAAGGGAGAGAAAGTAAATTGATTAAAATGATAGGACACTTCGATATAAACATGTAAAAGGAACAAATATCATAAATGGAAAAAACATATCTTGAAACTAAACACCAGTTCATCAACTGTTTTCAACCTGTGGCAGGGTCAGTTTTGTAAAATGCCTCCTCTTCCTCTTTCCTTACCCCATTCTTCCCCCTTCAACCAGTACCTATTATATAGTTTTAATTCAAAGCGAGATGATGAAGACATAATATATTCTGCTATCATATTAAAATGTCAGCAGAACACCAAATAAAAAGAATTAAATTCAGCTTTCACTTTTAACTATAAAAATGCTTGTTCTAATTGAAATGGGTGTCAAGCTTTATAATAAAGGTTCACATAAACCTGCTTCGGTGGCTGAAAGGTCCTAAGGTTGTCACTTTCACAATAGACTAGACTGCCAATGACAAGGATTTTAATACTAGTCAGATGTACTGTGGGTGGTTTTTACACTCCATCTGTGCAAATGTGGGTACACTTCCTTTAAATTCAATTGGTTTCATCCACACATTAGGAAAATTAGTACATATCCATAAATCCTAAATAAGTGGATTAGTACTAAGAATAAAAAACATAAAAGTTAGAATTATATTTTTATCTTTAACTCTATAAGGAAAACCTCTGTTCGCTTTGAGGTAATTGTATTATATTTGGAAGAAGGTACAGGAAAGGTGGATAGAAACAAGTATTTGCCTTAGCATACACTAAGACTGTCTTTAGTAATCTCAAAGCTTATTTTATTTCATATTTTACCAACGGTATTGGGTGGGTACTTATATTGGCTATTGAAATAGAAGAAAATTTTAACTGTGTAGTCGATACTGTTTTTTTTTCTGTCAATTTCAGGCAACATTGTAAAAAACCGACGTTTGTCACATGTAAAACATTTATGTATAATTTTGATATCATTAATTTGTATTTAAATCAACAAAAGAAGCAATTATTCTCATTTACAAAATAAACTATTTAATTTCATGAAAATATGCAATCTCCTCTTATTTCATATATATATTATGCATTCTCAAATTCTACAATTGACTTAAAATGTTATTTATTTATAATTTTAGTGTGCTAGGTAAAAGTTTGTATAAACATCTTGTGAAATTTCAGTGTTTCTTAGAAGTTGATTTGAATGTCAACCATCCTAATAGGTCAATTGTCATGTTTTTAATCAATCTGGAGTGGAAAAACTAAGTTATATTAGGTTTCTAAATATCTATTTTAGTTTAAAGCAATAAAACTAGGGCCAGATTGACCAAGTCAAATGCTAGGATTCGAGAAGAGCACTCGTGGAATGGCAAGGCCTGGATAAAATAACGCTAGAAAATTGACATGTTTCCCTTTCCATAGTGTAATATTCAAAACTAAGAACATTAAACTAGTATATATTGTGATTTTATGCTTGGTGTCATTTAGACAGGGTCTTGTCAATATTTGAGAATCGTAATCAGACCATAGAATAAATTTATTATGCGACATACTAGGGGTCAACTTGTCTTTGGAAAAGAAAAAAAAATCCTGCTTTACCAATGAAAACATTGACAGCTGGAAAAATACTGTACTAAACTTGTGGTCAATTATTATCATTATGAGCTTTGGTGTACAGTGCAACTCAATAATCTAATGGAAAAACCTAAAGAAAATAAATTTTAAGTTGTGATAACATTTTATCAGAATAAAACAAAAATGTAACAAAAAAATTGTGCCGCAACACATTCCCCAAGTAACTTTGGTGCATAAAATTTTAAATAACTACAATATACCTTTTCAAGCATAAAACTAACAAAAACTATTCCAACTTCTATTTGGCTTTGAGAATATTTGATTCAAATCTATAAATTGAACTTCACATACCCCAAAAAGCTACCTTTCAGGGTAAATAGACTGCACACTAGGGTGGAGTGAAAGAATTAAAATCATGAATTTAAAACGCCTGTATGTGTAAAAGTTGCCTATTTATAATAAGAAATTTGAACTAAATCAAATTAAAGATTTGGCCGCCAAAATAACTTTAATATTCAACAATTTCGCCTAATTTGTCACAAAACTATCAGATAAATCAAAGGTTTGACACCCTAATGTGACGCTGGGAATTGAGGACTCACCTTTCAAGTGCACACTGTGCATTCCCTTGCATAGACCCTCTCTCTAGCGTCAGTACGACTCCGTTCTCTGTTCAAGTTGGTTGTCTTTCTGTTATTAGTAAGTGTGCATTCAATTTATTTTGCATTACCTTTACATGGTTCACATATTTTATTTTGTGTTATTTTTGTTCTCATTATATTTCACTTAGTTATCATTTCATGTTACAAAGGGCATACAGAAATGCCTGGATGCTATCAGACGACTTGTGCCCAGTGTTTGGTGAGCCTGAAACCTTTAAAGATAATATGCGGACATTATAAGATATTATTTATATATACCACAAGGAACTTTTAAGAGAAAACAAACAGGAACCAGATTTGGCTGATGTGTGTTCGCCATTCATAAAAGATATCAGATGCTTATGGAAAAAAAGTTGAATTCCTATTGTAACGGACCAACAAGTATTACGGAAGATAAGAGGATACCATACAAATTATTGTAATATTAAGAAATTTTTGAAAAGAGAATATAAACTAAATTCTTCAAAAAAAGTTGTATCATTTAGAGAATCGGTGAAGAAAAATCTGTTCAATATTTCATTGAGTAAATGTGAGGAACTTTTTAACCTGTACTTGCAAAATTAAAGTACCTGTAGCTGAAAGAGTTTTTTTTAACGGATCAAAGGACATTTCGAAGAGAATGGTAATTGGAAATATTGACATCAAACTAAGCAAAAATGCTTGAAAAAAGATTGCAATGCAAAGAAAAAGCAACAGAAAGAAGTCAAAATGTTAAATTGCAATACAGTAAATGTGAAGTAGTTCCTGCTGAAATTGATATTTTAAGATTTCTGTGTCATTCACAAGCAGTAGAATGCGGCGTCAAATTAGTTACTGAAGGATCAGCTGCGGTGTGTGGCAACGACGCACGAGGTGGATTCATAAGATCAAGAATAGCATCTAGAATTGCATTATCCAAACTTGAAACAAAAATCAATCTCTAAGTTCTATGAGGCAATTAACCTAAATGTTTAAAGATAAAGGGTGGGAGGGTGGTGGAACTCAGTATGCAGCCACCTCCACGTGGTGAGTTCTGGGTTTCACACAGAAAACAAGCGAAGAGCTGCATGAAGAATTCATAAATCTTAAAATGTTGTAGAGATTTCTGTGGCAAATTGGCAGCCAAAGATTATGTTGTAGGAAGTTCAAATTTCACACAGATGATTACACTTATTGGTTGCACTTTATCTACAATAAATTGAGCTAAACTTTTTTTTGATAAGCATTTTCACTCCACCCTACTGTACACTCCATCTGATCTGAAAGGTAGCAAGCACTCTTACCTTGGCTGATTACACTATGGCCCTATCTTATGAGCTAAGCCATAGAAGAATGGAAGGTAAGCTTACCTCACAAAGTAAACAAAGAGTATATAACGGCACCAAATAAAAATAATTAAGCAAAAATTTGTATTTTGGCCCTCTATTTTTATTATTTAAACTTTGTGGTTTTTTGATTTTAACTTTTCTTTGGAGAAAAGTCAAAGCTGAGGGAATACTCTAAGCAAAGCTTTGCACAGCCCTAAAAGACATTAATTGGGCCACTTTTACACACACATTCACAAATAATTACTGTTGGGGGCAATAATTTGTATGAATTCTTTAATAATTCTTACAAACATATTTTACAAAATAATTGAAAATTACATAAAAAAATTAATAACCTTGCACTTTGTTGTGGATATTAAAATGCTCAAGTTTCATTCTTTTCATATTCTTTCATCAATGATTACACCAATATTAAGCAAGAATATGTATTTACCTTGAGAAAATTTTCATTTATCATTTTGTTTAAGAAAATTGTAATGATAATAATGATGAATAAAAAACAGTACAGTGTGTCATAGCTATAGTATGAAAAAAAGGGGTGGGGGTGGGGGAAGGATAAAATACTATAAATCCATTTAAACTATAAGTGTGATGTTTAAACACAAATACAGAGGCTTCTATTATGTTCACTTTGAAAGCCACTGAAATATATTTATGAAATATTAAAAAAAAAAAAAATCAACATTTAACATTCAGATGACTGCTCAAATATTTTAGTGAAAACATAACAAATAAACTGCATATAGACAACTCTATGAAAGTCTACTAAGATGATTTAGTTTATGTTTTAAACAATGGGATCTTTTAAAAAAAATAATGAACAATTGTTGATGTATAGGTGTCCGCTATTAATTAAGGTGGTATATTAAAATAAAATGTGACATTGTAATTTAATTATACTCCCCCTCCCACAAACAAAGCTTTTGTCTACAATATTTAAAAATACAGATATATTATTTTAAGCTTTCATGAGTCGGCCAAGTAAAAGTGCAGGCTAATTTTTAATAAAGTTTTCCCCAATTCACCTAATTTTGCAAAATTATAATAACATCTAGCAATCAAATATGTTAGGTTCTGTGCGGTTTATTAAAAGTGAACCCTACTGTAAATGTATCTTTAATCCTGGTGCATGTATATAAATTGTGGCTCCTGTAAAGTTTAGATGCATTGTTTCTCCAGGCATCATTATTTGCATGTACCCAACTAACTTTATTTCACCAATTTAGCTAAACTTGGCGTAAGCCTGTGCTAATAGCGTATATGATTAAATATTATGTTGCTTGGAGTATTTACCAATTTTATGCTACATTCCAAAGCGTTAAAACTAAAGTCTTCATTAAATGGACAGAATTTAAGAGTGTTTGATTTAGTTAGCAAGGAACTTTTTTGGCGGTTATAATTTTAATATATTTACACGTAAAGTTATTTGGTCTTCAGGTGTCCGTTTTCAATGATATCAATACCCATGAAATAGTACTATTAATCTTAACAATATTGACCAATCAATCAATCAATGTTGTTGTATTTTCTAAAAGTCCCTTACTACCAAAATCCTACTATACACATGAAACCAAATGAAATTACCAGCCATCTTTTAATCATTTAACATCAAAAGTATTGTGTTATGAACATGTTTGATTCACCTTTTCCCGTTAAGAAGGGTGTTTTCTCTCTATAATTTATCCTATTTCAGCTTGTATGGAACACAATTATCCTTCCATCACTTTACACACTTTTAGAGCTAGTGGGGGTAAATTAAACACATTCAATCAGTTGTGACAATCGCTTCACATTTTATCAAAAGCAACATTAAAATACTCTGGATTCCGGTTAATTTGGGACAAGAACATAAACAAAACAAGTATTTAGCCTGAATTTTTTCCATGTGTTTGGGCTAATTGGCCGCTTAATCGGGGCAATGAAGGTCATGATAGAACAACAATCTTTGTGTAGATGGCACTCACGCTCTATTAAACAGGGCCAGTTTCATAGTCAGACTTAGTATGCCCCAAGTCCGGCGCTATAGTAAATACATGACGACATCAACCTACACCGGAATGGAACGGGCCAGTTTTATATGTGAGACTGGCCCATTCCATTAGCGTTCAAGTGTGTGTCATCCTGTATTTAGTAGCCTTTAGAGCCGCCTTTGAGGTACTCATCTAAGAAGGAAAGTTGTCCATCCTTATTAATGTGCAACGTTTGCTTGACACGGTCATTATTTTGACTATCTTCATTTTACATATATGTTTGTTTGCTTTTAGCTTTAGTTATTTTTAAATGCTACATTCCTTTTATTTTTCATACTTCTTTTTTCTGTTAGAATGTATAATTTATCAGCTCGTTGGTTAAAATTCCGCTTAATTGGGCAAAAGTAATTTGACCCAACCATCAGGAGTCCACTGTACTTTATTCTATAAATCATGCCACAAATGTTTCTACAATCAGCCTATGTTGCACTAAACTACCAGAACTGTTGTGCTATTGGGGAATGCCACACTGCACTTTTTAAGTTTTTCCAATTCCTCTATGGAGCTAAACATCCAATTTTAATAATAAATATTTGTCTTCAACTTAGTTTATTTGTTATCAACTTGATCACAGTGTTGACTTGTACCACAGCCAAGGAGTTACTTGTCTGGTCCTTCAACACCAGCTTGAGTCATAAGGTCTGCTATATTCTTCTCAAGGTCGTCTATCCGATTGCCCATTTCATCTAGTGAGAATAGTTAAGGAATAACAGAAACAGCCTAGATTTCATATCTGTAAGAAACCAGTCAACTCTAGTAACTTTATTTTAGCAATAATTACTGTATCAGGTGATGATAAAACAAATTGATATTTTATAAATACTTGACTTCCAAGAACACAGATTAAGATCAGAACAACTCATACCTATCTTTCATAACAATTACTGCATTTTGACCCAACCGGGATACAAGCCCAGGTCTCTTTCTTTCACTTTTAGGCATGAAGTGAAATGCCTTGACAAATTATGCTAGTTTCATTACCATAACATATGTGGTACATCTATATTATGTTGGATTGGCCATAAGATTATAATGATGTATGTTTGGTGAGCAATGAACCATTAGACTTTATTTACCTTCAGACATTAATAATATCATGGGAGATATTGGATTGAATTTTTTACTGTAATTTGGTTGCATTTTTTTGAAAAAATAAAAGTAAATTGAAATGTTTAGTATTGTATTATATAATTAAATAGTATGGAATAGCCCACAATTTTTTTTTCTGCCGCCGTGTGTCACTACCCACTTGGGTTGTACCGGATGCATATGTAATAATTACACTCATATGTTAGGAATGAAGTAGGTTTAACTTAGAGAATGTGTATTTGCATTTGTGTGGAGGGAATGTAAAACCAGGTAGGGGAAAGCACCCTCGATTCAGTTCAGTCAAATGTGAGAATGACCACAGAAAAAGGTATCCCACAAATAATATTTTAAATCGTAGAGAGTGAAAGTGCTAACACTTGAATTTGTTTGAAATACTTATTTGAAAAGTTTATTGCAAAATGTTGTTAAAGCTCAGATTTTTTGAAACATTGTGTTATGTTTAATGTTTTTGGATTCACTTCATCTAGAAGACTAAAATCCATGGTGTCAAAAACTTGCCTGAATTTTGTTCAAATTGTAATATATTTTGGTTCAATTTAAATTACAAATCTCAATTTTAAAATGATCGAAGAGAAAAGGGGCAACAAATGCATGGGGGTGAATCAATCATGACACTTTGTTTTTATTGCTTTGCATGAACATAGCAAGTTTTTGCAATATGTTCTGTAATAAAAGGATATTTCTCCCGATGATCTGATCCGACATAGTCTGGAATTTGTCCTGCATTCCCTGGAGGAGTGTCTGTACCTGAAATCATAATTAGTTATAAATTAATTACAAAATCAATTATCTATATAAAGCTTACCCTTTTTACTGGAATATAACAGTCAGTGTTTAGATATTTCACGAAATTTGACTCGTCTCCTTGATAGATGAATAAAGAAAGCCATTGGCTCATGTGAATGCATCCTTCTTTACATACTTGGGATTGAGGATGTTTTGAAATGGAGTTAAACATAGTTTATAAAAGTGTTGACAAGTTATACCATTGTGGCCGCAAGGATGTTTATTATCCAAGTGATCTAACACGATCTACTTGAAATGATTAACAACATCTTACTTGGTGTGGTAGTAATGCAAGGATAAGGATTTTAAAAGGATAGCAAGAGAGAGCTAAATACCGATGATGTTTAAAAAATAAAAAGCTAAACTGTTTCCAAAAAATAAAAACATTCTGTTAATTACTAGGCATATAACAGCCTTAAAATTACCTAGCCTAACCAAAATAATGTAGGTTATATTATGATGCAATAGGCCATATGAGCATTTATATTTATAACAATATTAGTAAACTAAGTTTATTAAATTTACCCCTTTAAGGAGCTTGGGTTGCTTTTAAACACATATAATTATAATTTTTCAATGTTGATAGCAAATTTAGTGGGAAAATTCTTCAAAATGCAAACATATTTATTTTTTATTTATTTAGCACGGTGTCTTACTACCTGTTCGAGTTATACGCCTAAAATGCAAACATAATATTCGGCTGTTTGGGATAATACACAATTTACAAGTGGTTAAAAACTACTGTGTATATTTCTTTATCACAGTGATATTAAAAATAGTTTTTATTTTATTTTATTTACACAAGAACACACTGAATCAAATCGAGAATTAAGATATTTCAAGTTTACCTATAAAAATTAAAATGAGCTCACCTAAATCATAGAAGAACATAACTATTTTAAGTAAAAGGTCCAAACACGACTAAGGTGATAATGTTCTCGTAACACAAATACGGGGCACTATCTTGTCAAAGGTTGAATATTTGGCCTACTCCATTAATTAATATTAAATTATTATACTTATTATTAATTTATTAGTATTGCTATTACTGATTGTTGATCAAGATCTCTATGCAGACTGACTGAGCTTTACGTGAAACACAGTAAGCCGTGATTAGATAAGAAATCGAAGATTCCCAACAAATAAATTCCAAACTCAGGGCTATCCAAGTAAAATTATAACAGAAAATATCATATCATTGATATGTTTTAATAAACTCAGAATGAGATATTGTAAAATACCGAAGTTTCACAACATAGTTTCACAAATAGGGGACATTTACAGGACACATAGTAAAATACAGAATATATGTTTTTTTTCAGTCCTGTAAAAATATTGAATGTGAGACTCAACTATGGGACTTTTCCTAAAATATCATAGTGACATACATGCCATTCATATCCAAGAACACACCATCATTAGTATCCATATGAATCGATTCATAACTTGTGTGTTTAAAAATAATAAAAACTTGGGTTTTTTTGCTAGGCCTTTGTGTCAAAGAAATAAAATCTTTAAAAACTCATAAATTGCATGTCCTCAGTTGTTTTGAGAAGGAAAAGAAGACAAGGTATTTCAAGCTTTACTTAGGTCGCATTGATGGCCAGTTTCTATCTGATGAGTTTTAATAATAGAGGAAAATTGGGGAATGATATGGGTTTAAATTTATTTTAATAAAAGTGGGGTCAAGAACATTTACACCTTGTTAAATAAAAATTTTAAAAAATAATCTAGAAAATATATGCTCGACTCACCTATTTCATAGGATATCGTGAGACATAAAAGTCTACAGCAACCAAGCCTTGAACATCTTGCTTTTTTTATTTGTAGCAAATTCAAATATTAAATACAGTATATTATTTCTTTATTCCTTTTACCCAACACAGATTGTAGATCTTTTAGGAAACTAACACTATTAAAACCCTCTTATATAAACTCAATTATTATTAGAAACACAATTATGAAAGGTTAGGAGAATTGCCAACTTAAACAATCTTATTAAATTAAAACATATATTATAGACCTATCTAAACATAAGAATTAGATACAAATAATATTTGATGAGTTTAATGCAATAAAAAATTAATCACCCAAGGTTAACCTAACCTTAAAAGTCTTTTATAATTAAATTAACTTATAATAAAATTTTTGATAGGCTCAAGCTAATACAGTTAAAAGACCAGTTATTTCCATGCGAGTATTCTGATAGAGAAGTTTTAATTTGTTATAGGCTATAAATAGCCAATCAAAATATTTTTATGCTCAACACTTTTTTGTGTCTTAAATGCAATTATTGATGCAAGATAATATTTTAGCCTATTTGAAGGGTGGGTAGGGGGGGGGGTTAATCAAAAGAAACCATAAACGTTATCAACATTAAAAGTGTTTTAGAAAAAAATATCGACTAGCAAACCAAATGGGAAGAGACCGATATGGAAGACCAAAGACATCTAGGCCTAGATGGTAGAAAATATTAAAATATACATGAAAAGGATATGAGTGTAATGAGGTAGACTATATAGGGCTAAAATTAGCTCAAGATAGGGATGGGTGGCAACAATCTCTCCATTTCCTAAAGCTGAATAACAATTAATTCTACATACCAGGAGAGCGTAGTTTATTTGATTAAACCTTTAGGCACAGGTACTTACATATTGTGTCAATTCCTGCATATTCTTAGGGTCAGTGCTATTTCCTACGGAATAATTTTGTTGATCATCAGCAGTCTTCAATTCTTGCTTAATGTCAGCCATGGACCTGTTTCACACATAGAAAATGTATTAACCTTAAAATTTACTCCAACCTGCCGCGGCTTAAGTATCCCCTTGGAAATTGGTATAATTTATATCTAACTAATAGGCAGAGACTATCACACATACAGCCTATAAATTTGAAAATATTTTTTTTTTAATTCTCAATTACTTTTAATGAATATTAATTTTCTCTATTGAATATTGTAAAACAATTCTGAGTGTTTAAAACATTCCAATTTCAACCTTTATTATATTCAATACTAAATAATCCTATACATTACAGAATTTTCTTAAAACTATAAACTATTCACACAAATGAAGAATACTTTTTAATTTCAATTACAAAACAACAAAAAGCTTCAGTATTTAAGCTTGGAGGATGTAGCCGAAGTTATAAAAACAACACTGACGATGTTTGTACCAGTGAAGGAACATATCACATTATACTAAAGAACACCAGTGCAAATCAGGGATTGGTACCGTATTCATGATGTCAAGCACGCAACATTCGTGCCTGGTACACATGAAAGAATAGCCCAACACCCAGGTGCACGGATTATCTGTTATAAACAGATTCATAAGACCATTATGCTATAATATGTAATGTAATTTCTAATAGAGAATAAGCTATAATTTAAAAATTACTATACTTAGTAAATAGTTACTACTATGATATACTGTCCCTTGAATTAATTACTAATATAATTATGTAAATGATTTAACAAATTGTAAAATTAGAAGTAAAATAAAATTATTTTCAAACAACCAAAACATACTGTATTTAGGACGTAACATAAAATTAATGCACTAATTCATTTGACAGGATCTTATTATCATAGTTAGTTGAATAGGTAAAAAGAAAACTGACGAATGAAAAGAAAGTTACCTAGTTATAATTACGATTTTTTACAAAATTATATGATATTATTAAACCAATCCCAAAAATGTTTATAAATGAAAAGATATATATATATGTAAGTTACTATTAATCATAAACCCATCCTACACTTTACCTGCTTTATACACTCTGAGGACCCCCCCATAGCAACTGGTCAACAAAATATTTATTTGGGGTAATTAAGTTGCACTTTCTGAACTGACTGATTTTATCAGCACACGAGGATTTATATAAGCAAGAGTGAAAAGGCCCAACAATTTTGCCAGGATAGGTATTTTCACATATATTACAGGGTTCTTTTACATGCCACAATGGGATCGGCTGCTTTACTTCCCATCAGAAGAAAGTTATGCTACGGATTATTATTCCTCAAGGAAAATCGTTTGAACTGGGTTTGAAGCCACGAATATCGGGTCCTGAGGTGAGCACTTTACCTTAAGATCACCAAGGTCAACTTCAGCAAAACAAACTCTGTTAACACCCTCACCTTCCCTATATTCCTATTCAGTCGAGGTTATTATGCAACCCATCCACTCAGCTTTTCAAAGTCTACCTGTGGCTTTTTTGACAGCCAGTCTGATTTTAAGGGTCAATTACACTGGGCGAGATCACTAGTTACTTGCTGGCTTGTATGTAAACTCATGCGCGAGTAAGCTTATTCCAATAATCTCGGTGAGTGTCGATTACACTGAGCCACCCAACTCACCCACTCGCCCAAAAGAGTTGTTTTCCTTTATCGTGAATAGCTTTGTTGCTGTGAGAACTTCGGGTACAAACAATGAAATTGTACTTGCAGCAACTCGAAACAGTTACTCTAGCGACTTGAATGAATCACCGGTAGCTAAATAGCATAGTGTTATTTATAGTTTTGTGGCAGTAGGGATGACCATCCTTATTTTTGTGTCGTGTTTCCGTATCAGTCCATCAATCATTTGAATTAAATTATTGGACTGGTCACTGTTTATCCTCAAAATATTCCTGTAAGCTAAAGGGTCTTCATTCTTCAATTCTTTCAGTAGAGTATTGGATGCACCATATTTTTCACGCTTTAAGATCCAGCTCATAGCCCACATTCTTATTGTTTTCCTATTTTTATTTTCCAACTCCTCCTCAATTCTTTCTCTTATTAAAAGAGCAACGACAACAATTCCCTCGTTTCGACTCCTACTTGTTTACTAGAGTCACTTATTACACAGGGCGATTTTACTAGCCAGAGGGTTAACTAGCTAGCGAGTAGCTTGTAAAGTAACCCGGTATTCAACTTTACTCGCAGGGGTAGAGCGAGCGGCGAGTAGCTAGTAAACTCGCCCAGTCTAATCGATCCTTTAAACAAGATTTTCAAATAAGTAAGACATCCATTCTCGTGGAGTCCACGTAGTTTCTTGATGAACACATTTTTCTGTTATCTGTATAAACCAATTTCAATTCTATTTAATTCCCCATTTGCAGCTAGCCACGTATTTATCTGAACCAAAGATCAATAAAAGATAATTGAAGAGTATGCCGCCAAATGCTATCTATATTTTGTTTTTTAAGTAAAAAAATAGAATAACATAACAATTTTCGTTATTTTGTAATATCTTAAAATTTAACAATTTCCATAGCAAAAATCAAATTAATTTGATAGCATCAGGTATTTAAGTACAACTCAAATTACACTAATAAACCATCTGAAGTGTGAATATTTATGCATAAAAATATATTTATAAGATGTCTGAAATAATTTCTGATTACATCTTAATTTTTAAATTATGTGTAAATTAAGAATTAGCGTACAAACTGACTATTCTCTTTCCTTAAAATATGAAAGCAGAAGTAAAAATTTATGTGTATCTTTATTTCACTCTATCTATAATTTGAAGTAGTACTTGTTATTAGATCCATGGTGTTTGCTTCACATTATTCTTATCTATGTTCTGGAAAGCTCTACACTGATATTGTAAACATCTACAATCATCTCTGTCTACAATGAAATCAGCTGATATGTTAAATACGTACACAAGTAAAACCCATTGTTACGAGTCTAAAAAGAAAATGACGTAGTGTTAATTAATACAATAGTATTTTTAATACTGTTATTATTTATTTTTTAACGTTTACAAATCGGTGTTCCCATTTGTATAATAATGTGCCTCGGTTATTATTTAGTTATAAGTTTAACATATTTGTGTGTAGTTACAGATTCTCTATCAGTGATAAATGTTGTAAATCCAGGACCACCTTTGATTTTAAGTGAGTATTTGTGTAGTTTAATTGAATTATTGAAATATTGATTATAAAAAATTAGGTGAATGATGCCTTTAAATAGGCCTAGCTAATATATCTATTTTAACCTACTTAGATAGCAAATCATAAAAAATTTAATACCATCATTAGACTCCCAATGAAATGGCTTAACTTATTCATTGATACTCAAAAATTATATCCTTACATTTTTCTTTCTTTCTTCAATGGCACTGAAGATACTGTGTTCAATAAGCCAGGAGCACTTGTATTTGATTTACTCCCGATTCCACTTTCCTGATTATCTTATTAGTTCACTCCAATTCTGACCCAACTAACCTATTTCTTTAACTAATACCATACAAATGATGAAAGATGCCCAGATATGTTACTCATATAAATATGCATAAACAATTTTAAATTAATATTAAAAAAATACAAATGTTTGTTTAGGACCATGCATTTATAGGTAGCCTCAGCCTTAAATCACCATGTCTCACTACTCGTTCAAAGTATATGCATACACCAATTATGTTAATAGATTAGGGTCAAGAAAGGTAGGATTTTAGAGGAGGTTTAGGCCTACCTGCATTTAAGTGGAGTGAGAGTGCAAAACCATTTACGAAAAACCACTCTGTACACCCTACCGAGATACAAACCCAGATCTTGCCTTAACCGGCAGTCTAGTATATTGCAATAATGACACCTTAGACCATTCAAAGATCAAAGTGGGTAGTACTATAATTTTATTTGACTATAGTGGTTGGTTTATATTAAGTGTGTGGTGTAAACAAAATAATTAAAATCTATCAATCTGTATAAATCCAGATTTTCCTGAAAGCAGGACTATTTTGTTGGGCAATGGATATCCATAATGGAAATATCCAATTGAATTTTACTGGCCCAGCAGTTATCATTTGGAGCTTTTTGCTGTAAAAATTATAGTTTATCAGCAGGGGATATTTAACAGTTCCAGGAGATGGTGGTAGTCAGGTGGAGGCCCGGTTGCACAAGAAACAGGTTGTACACTATATATGTGAAAAGAGCACAGATGGTTTCTTCAACATATGGCTCAACTTGGAACTGCTTGTACCACTTGTCATAGACTGCTGGGTAAGTGTATGGTATATTATGATATTATATACCATCCACCTTGATGTTAGTACGGTTGAAAGTACATTATCAATTTGAATTGAAGGAATTTATAAAACCTGGTCAAAATTTTGACACTTCTCTCTTTTCATGTTTAAGGGCTTTAGTAAAATATAAAGTAGCCCTACAGCTTGCATTCACAATATGGTTTTTTTTTCTTCTGACTTTCATGAGCATTCATGGTGGCTACAAACAAGGAAAATCTGGAAAATTCAGGGAATTTTTGGATGGCAGGGAAAACAGGGAAATGTCAGGGAATTTTAAAACTAAAAATAAGAAAAAGTTAGAGATTTAAAAAATATGTCTAAAATATCCCATTAATTTCACAACTAAACACTAAAACAAAAGTTAATAATACCTAAATAAAATAACTGATAAAACTATTAATGTTTAGTAGATATAAACTTTTTAAATATGTAATCAATAATAAATAAAACAAGCCATCATACACCATTAAAAGTGGCAAAAAATAGTCAGGGAAAATTGAAAAATGTTGCCTGGAAAAGTCAGGGAATTTGGTAAAATATGTTTTGTAGCCACTCCGGTATTGTGCATTATCTACTGCACACAAATGGCTGACATTTTGAAATGAATAGCCCCTGTGCATAAACATGCATACCTCAAAGTTGGAATTTAATTTTTTTTATTAGATTGTTTTAAATTTATTAAAAACTGAGTTGGAAGAAAATAAAATGAAGATTTTTTTTTCTGTCTGTTTGCAGCAAAGCAAAGCGTTGCCCAGGTTAGCCACACAATTCATTGTGAGATTACCTTAGGCAATGCTGGGTATTTCTGCTAGTTATTTACAATTGTGTCAAAAATTTATTAAGTGCAATTTGCAACTAAAGACATTTAAGTGGATGGTTTTAATACTGTGTATGGATTTAAGGCATGTATATTTTGGATCTCAAAGATTATTTCCTGCAATTCACTCTTGTTATCGGTGCTATAGTTGTAAATTATTTTACATCCCTGTGAGGAAATATGTCGTCAGGTACATCTGATGAACATTACAGACTGGATCTTCCAAAGTAATTTAGTCTGAGTGATTGTTCATTGAGATAAGATCTCGGCCTTTTATTGTCTGTTAGGAAAAGTTGTTTTGTCCAAAGGACAGACATTACACACAAGTTCATTAGAATTTTTAAAAGCTTTTCAAATTTTGGTTCATTACCAAACAACCCTTTTTGGGTTGATTGTGTTGCAAACTTTAAAAAAATATAAGTTAATTAACTCGAGAGTTATAAATATGTACTAAAAATATTGAAATAGCTTAAAATTCTAAGTTTAAAATAGCGGTTATCAAATCCAACTCGCTTACAGCCCTCTTAAATTTAAATAGGCTACATATGTGGTGACTCACCCCCATGTAAAAATATTGTAAAAAAAAAGTCACATAGTATGTATTTAGTTTAATAGTCCACAAACTTTTATTTTTTGATCTATTTCACAAAATGATGACAGTATTAGTAAAAAATAATATATTATTATTTATATAATGATTTAAAAACATCTGTTAGTCTTCATTTATGCAAACAGATATTTGATAGATTACTAGCCAGATGAATGGTGTTAGTTGGATTTGAAAAGTAAATCCATTTTTGGATCAAATAAAGAAGTTTCCAGTCCTAGATCAATTTTAACACAAAGTCTCTCTTTATATTAAAAATATTTTTGTTTGGGACCTTCGTTTTACTTTATTGTTACATACTTCTTTTAAAGATGATTCTTGATATTTCCTTTTATACGTTCCTAGAGTTTTACTTTTAATGCCATGTAGCCTATTATTAGAAATTTTGTACTTGAGTACTAGTTTGAAGTAATTAGTAACCAACATCCTAAATTTATCTATAATCAATAATGAAAGTTGAAAAATAAAGTTAAAATTTAAATTTATTTATATTTTTCTGCAAACAGAATTTTCCTTGACATTTATATATTTGTTCCTTAAAACTAATGTTCCATGAAACTAATGTCCTTTTATGTATTATTAACGGGTAGTAAGGTGGGATGCTAAAAAATAAGTATTACTTGAATTGCCTTGAATTTGCCTTGAATTGGCAACTGAAAGGGAGTTTTAATAAATAGGTTTGTGGTTCAATTTCCTTTTTCCTTTTACATCTATTACTTTTCTTCTAGCTATACTTTGGTTGTTGTTGTTTTCCCCCAGATTGACAATATGAAGCTAATATACAATAATAAGACAAGGACTACCTCAAACCCTGAAGGTGTGGAAACCAGAATCCCTGGGTTCGGTGATACCAAGTCTGTGGAGTGGTTAGATCCAACCCAGGTTTCAGAAGGTGCCTACTTCAAGGATATAGCCACTGCTCTTGTCAATATAGGATATGAGAGAAATGTTTCTATTCGTGGAGCACCCTATGACTTTCGCAAGGCCCCAAGTATGTACACTAATTATGTAACTAAGTATACCAATAGGGCTTACATGCCAATTAGCAATACCATTTTCAAAATCTTCATAGGTAGGTGTCACTTTCTCTTAAATCTTTCTTATGAGCTTTGAGGCAAATTGAAATTATTTTAAAATAAAAATGGCTTTAGACCCAAATAAAATTCAAAACTAATATTTCACTTTGATTAGACGTAAAAATTTGAAAAGGAATATCAGTGGGCAAACATTATAAGGGGTCTGGAACATGATATTTACCGGCATTGGGGCTAAATTGTCATGTAAGATTCACATTGCACCAGGCTACTCACTGTTGACTGCAATGCTGGGGTCTAAATTCAATTTCAATTGTATTTTAAAACTTAAATAATATAGAAAACTAAACCTTATTGCCAACCAGATTAAAGCACTTTTATTCTTAAAATTCATAATGTTTCTCTTTTTCACACATTCATCTACAACATTTAGCCACTTATATGGCCTACCTCTTTCTTTTGATCCACACACTTCACCTTAATATATTTGCTTTGTCACTCAATCTATACTCATCGACTCAACATGCCCAAACCAATGTAAGACATTTCTTTCAAATTGACATATTGGATTCCTTTATAAACCGCACTCCTTTAGCACCCATTCATTAGTGACTCTGTCCATACGAGTTTTTCCACATACATTTCTTAGATATCTCAATCCAATCACACTCACCTTCTCTTGTGTTTCTACTGACAAACCCACGCTTCACATCCATAAAACAGTGTTGGCATTAACACACTTTTATATACTGCAATCTTTGCCTCTTTCAATACTACTTCATTCTTTACAATAGTCCACATACATCCGACTACTTTCCGAAATGAATTCACCTGTCTCTCTATTTTACCGTCCATCCTTCCATTTTTACAGTACATTCTGCCCAGATACACAAAATCATTCACTAGTTCTAACAGTTTTCCATTTATACAAAGCTGACAATTATTTCCCGATCTGTCCTTATCAGGAGACATTTATTCGAAGATCCATTCTGCCTGTCACCACATTCAAACGATTTAATACACTCTGCAAGTCACTTTCATTTTCAGCCATTAATACGGAATCAACTGCATATAGCAGCACTCTTACATTCACGTGATCTCTCTACCTGTTATGAAACCACATTGCATACCCCAAATTTTGTCCGCAATATTTTCATGCACTATACCAAATAATATTTCTCAAAAACTGCTTGGAATATTCAACAAACTAATTTCCTTATTACTCTTACATTCACTCTTACTGCTTTTGCCTTTTTACATAGGAACAGTGTTAGAATTCTGCCAGTGATTAGGAGCATTCGAATTCCCAACACACGCATTCAACAAGTCACACAATCCAGCAAGTAGTACCATGCCCCCACACTAAGGCATTTCACTTGTGATCTCATCTATACCTGAAACTTTGCCATTCTTTAACACTTACATAGTTTTTTAGTTGTAGTAATTAATGTTCTTATGTGTACTATCTAGACGAGAATGGTGAGTACTTCCTACAACTGAAAGTACTCATAGAAGAGACATACACTAGTAACAATAAGCAGCCAGTAGTTTTGGTTGCTCACAGCATGGGTGCACTCATGAGTCTACACTTCCTTCAACTTCAGTCTCAACGATGGAAGGACCAGCATGTGCGAGCCCTTGTTACACTCTCGGGCCCCTGGGGGGGTTCTGTCAAGTCTCTCAAGGTGTTTGCTGTGGGTGAGAACACAACAAACATTATAATTATTACATAATCAACCTTTTTTTTATGTTAAATTAATGTTAAAATATGTGATCTTCACAACTTAATATACGATATATTTTAAAAATAAAATCAAGTTACGAAAATAAATACACATTGTAGATTTAAAATGATGGTAGCATTTAGTTTATTGTCTTAGCATTTCGAAAGTTAAAAAAAAAATTAATAATGTTTAAGCATCACTTAACCACCCGTTCAAGTTGTATGGTAAATATTTAATTATGTTTATAATATACGTGACATCAACACATTGTACAATGTACTTGGCTGATTTGTCTTAGTTGTATGATGATGAAGTTTTGAACAAATAATAAATTTGTGTGACATGTAGGCTCCTCTCTGTTTATCTGAATCATTTACAGATTAATGATACAAAGATTTATTGATTTTATTTGCTAAAGTTGTTATGAAATAAATACACATATTACAAAGTTGAAAATTCATCACTTTTGAGTCAAACAAAACTGCTTTGATTCAAAATTATAATGTAATTGCACTACAACCACCTACTTGACTAATTCACATGTTATCTGGGACTATTAATTGTGTTGTCTATATTTTAGGTGACAATCTGGGAACATATGTGTTGAGTGAGTCCACGTTAAAGGATGAACAGATCACATGCCCTAGTCTAGCCTGGCTCATGCCTTCTAGTTTGTTCTGGCGTCCCACGGAAGTTCTGGTTCAAACGGACAAGAAAAATTACACTGTGCAGGATTTCCAGACCTATCTCAAGTTAGTCCTAGATCTTGAGTCTAATTTTCATATTAAAAAAACAACACTATTTGACAGCCGTCGGTGACCTAGTGGTCTAAGGGTAAGGTGTCAGACTTCTGTGCTGGGGATTTGGGGTTCAATCCTCGGTCCTGGCACAGCTTTATCTGATTGCCAAACCCTTTCTTCACCTCTGACAAGATTAATCACAACTTATGAATGTGGGGAATGCCAGGCCTTCACCATGGTTCAGAGCTCACGTTAAACTGTAGGTCCTCCATTTCATCTCAATATCACCTTACCATTACACATTAGCGTAAGTGCATACAATCCAAACGGGTAGTAAGACGTGGTGAAAATAATAATTTATTTGACAGCTAGAAAAGTGGTTAAATCTATGTTCGCGTGTTAATATGTTAACTCATGTGATCTGCAGTTGTTACTTATTCTAGATAAATAGTTAATACCTATAAAATAACACAAATAAAATAGTAAAATGTTATCAATTTTGCCTGTAAAAAATCTTCATATTCTATCTAAGGCCAACAGAAAATTAAACTAAGGTTAGTTGGTTGTTGGCTAGAACGATGCAATAAAGTATATTTTAAATGAAAGAGGCGACAACGCAAAGTGCTGGCATTTGTTTAAAGATATCTACAATTTATTCAGGGATCAGAATTGACACAACCTTTCATTATTTTTTTAAATGTCAATTATATGCTGCTAATATTAATGTGGAAATAGGTTCATTTCAATTCTTATTTTTTTACATTGGTTATTTGTGAGCTTATGGATTTTTCTCAATTTGTTCCTGATTTTTATAGTGCCCCACTTCTAAAAAAAACTTAAGTTTAGGTAATAATCGAAGTAAATAATAAAAAAATATGTGTGTTACACTTTTTTATAACCCGTAGTCCAATGACTTAAAAAAGAGTTGAGGTAATTAATCCCCATGCTCAGTGGTTAAATGAACAATGTTAATAAGGATTAATCTTATAATATGAACCTTTTTATTTATTTTAATATATATAGTGAATAATATTAGTTAATTACAAGTAGCTAAAACAAATCCTGTAATGTTGTAATACTTTTTTCTTTAATGAATTGTCAAATTTGTGTTCTTTCAGTGCATTAGGGAACCCCAATGGCTGGGAAATGAGGAAGGATGTGGAGAAATACTCGTTGAACTTTTCTCCTCCAGGTGTTGAGGTTCATTGTCTGCACGGTCAAGGAGTGCAAACAGTCGATACGTAAGTGATATATGGTTTCATTATTTGATATTATGGATGAGCAAAGCTTCAAAACTTCTACTTGGTTAAGATACAAATATCATCTCAGACTTTGATTTAAAAAAATCAGCTTTGACAATCACAAAGCTTCACCAATAAAAATACTCAATGTATGTTCATTTATTGCCATTGTGAGCTGTTTTATGCTTTACATATTAATATTCATATGAAAAAACTTAAGTAATCAATCATGATAATAACTTGACTTTATAGATTGTAGATACAAACTTCCGTGACTATTTTTATTATTTCAGCCATTGTGACCGTTCACTCCTTTGTTTGATGCAGGCTCACCTATGCAGCTGGAAAATTCCCCGATGGTTACCCAGGGTTTATTTATGGAGACGGGGATGGCACTGTGAACATGAGAAGCTTAGAAGGTTGCTTACTCTGGCAGGGGCAACAGAGACAGAAAATCTATCATCAGACCTATCCCACTTTGGATCACATGGGTATTCTAAGGGATGATCGTGTGGTTGCTTACATAACAGGGCTAGTTAATAAACTATCAGGTTGACTTTGCGCATAGCCCAAGTTTGCCAAGCAATAAAATTAAACCACTTGCCATTTTATGCTTAGAGTAGAATAGTTTATATAGCTAAATCCATGGCATATTCAAATATCAGGGTTTTTAGACTGTGGCCTTGTACCTACATAATCCCACTATATACAAATAAGTTGGTGCCTGTCTTTCTATTCTTTCTCGGAAAAACCATTACACTGATCGTGCAGAAATTTCACATGGATATACTTTGATATTCGATTAACACATAGGCTCGTTAAACGTTCACCATTTTGTTTTATTATGGTGACTACAAAACACTACTTTTCAGCCTCTTAGCTTCTGCCTTCAAGTTATGATTGGACTGACTGAAAGATTCCTAAATTTAAAAATGTATTAAAACACATCTTGGTTAATTATTTATAAATTATGGATGGTCCTCTAGGTTTTCCAATGGAAACAATTTGTCATCAGAATCATTAAGATTATAAATATGTCACTTGAACCCAAGTGCAAAACTACAACTTAAAGCAAACATCAAATTACTTTATTCACTTGATTCACTTGATTTTTATAAGTCATCTTGCTATTTGACATTCTAATTCCGAGCTGTTTTCCACACACATACATTTTATTCAAAATGTGTTATCTATTAGTGAGTGCACCAAGGTAAACCAATAGGCCTTAAATTTTGACACTTAATGCTTCATAAACCTACAAATCAAGCAACTCTGTAATTCAAGAAATCTTCACGTTTAATAAACATCATATTATTAAACCATAAAAATCAACCACTGCAAAAACATTTAAGCAAATATAGCACATCCAGTTTTTAAAGAACTTGATGTAAATTCATTTATATTTTTACCAAAAACTATTTAAATTGTCTTTAAAAACTAATCTTCTCAAATGTTACAATATTCTAGGGCTAGTCTCATTTTAATAAACATATTTTGATTCATATCCTTAAAATAATAACATGGCAATCAACCACAACCTTTTCAATGGCTGCCATTTTTTTCCAAAGTTACTTCCATCTTTCATTCTTCCACAAGAGTTTAAATTGGAATATACATTCTAATTTATATATCTCCTCTTGTTTTTAGAGATAGAGACTGTATATTTAAAACCTAAGTTTTAAGTAATAGGGTTTGATTAATTTTAAAATAATAATTTGCCCTTAAATGGGATTTTTTAGCCGAGTTCATACTATATTGTTTTTAATCATGTTCCTTGAACCAAGGATACGATAGACTAAATCTTTGTGCAAAGAGATTTATTTTAAATATAATAATAAGTAAGGGACTTATTTTATACTCTAAGAGCTAGGAGTGTGCTTGTTTATTTCTCTCAACTGTCCTTTTTCTACTTAGTGTCGATAACCTTGATTCTTACTGGTATCCAAGAATTCATAATCATTCTTAATATTATGATTCTCGATCCTTTGATTCATAGCGTAGCTATTAATGAAAGAACTGGCAACTAAGTAAACCAGCAAAAATTCAGAATCGGTAGTAATCCATTATTTTTATGAGTTTATTTGCTCTTGTTTGCTACACATTCTGGCTCAATTAGCAACCCTATTGAGTGAATTTAAAAGATTTGGGCTTTTAATAGTTGTTTATTATATTATTATTTTAAATCATTTATGAATGTTTGACTAAGTGAGACTTTATTTGTAGGCAAATATACATGCTTACTCTTCCAATTCCTAATTATTTTATTAATTATCTATCATATGCTTTAATGCTCGATAAAATGGATATTTTTCTTTGTCACAATTAAAAATGAATTGTTTTTATTACTATTTAAAATCTTTAGTTTTATCGCTATGCTTTGAAGTTGAATAGTAATGTTTTTAAATGGGGTTAGATGCTTGGAAAAGTAATGAAATAGGAAATGTTCAAGAAAAGAAAAATCGAGGTTGAACTTATGAATCGGAATTGAGAATGGGAGAAAAACAGGTATTGTGACATCTCATCTTTTACTAAAAATAACATTCTGCTTTCTTTTATTGAAAGGACATCTGCTTTAAAAAAATATATAGTTTATTTTAATGTAATATGATAAACTTTTAAAAATATTTTCCGGTCACATGTGTTTTAAAGTGTGATAACAAACAAATCTTACTTCACTTTTTAGCTGTAGAAAGGTTTAGAACAAATAGGAATACCATAAAAGGAGATGAAAACCAACGCTTTTCTGAACAACGTTTGAATTAAGAGTTTAAATTATATTTTACATTTGTTTCAACATCATGACTATGGATTTCTATAAAATAGTCTACGTTATAATCTACCAAGCTTTCAAACATACCTAGGGATGGATTTGTTAACAAAACCTTTTAAGGGAACAACCACAGCCATATAATTAACAAAGATTTGTAATTATCTGTAGTTAGAATAGAAAATAAAACAAGATCAAAATATTTTTCATAAAATTGTGTATTTACAAGTTTTTTTTATATCTTTTAAAAGTATTGTGTACATGTGATAGATTAAATCTCTCTCTAATAATTATATTAAGCTACCAGCCAAAGGAGTAAAAAGGTCTTAATCATAAAATATACCCCTTATAATTATTAATAGTTTTTGTTGCTACTAAACCATTTTACATTTGTTTTAAAAGTAGAAAGAGGTTTTGTTATAGAATTATTTAAGATAGCTTCACTCAATTTTCATATCCTGTGTTTGTACTTTTAAATTATCCTATTTGTCTATTTGTGACCTACAACCCTACACCATTTGCCCTTTCTCTCCCCCTTTATTTTGGTTTCTTTAAGGTAGTTGTGTTTTCTTCCACTATCTCCTGAAATATTACTAAACTTTCTTTGGGTGAGGCAGTGCTACTTACTAATGTTCTTGTCCAATGGTAGCAGTGTCAAGTATGAACTGCTTTCTTCTTTTAACTAAAAAGTCCATATAAGTTTCTTTTTGTTTCATTGCTCTTTCATGAATAATAATGTTTTTTTAATTATATTTATGAAATAAAGTGCCTTAAGGTGGAATGGAAGGGTCTGAAAAAAAATCCATAATTTTTGCAGTTTTTAATGTTTTATTGCTTTAGTAAAAACAAAGAGTTTAATTTCTATGGTGATATCAACAGTTCTTGAATATATGCCACGAGCATGGTGGAATTGTCTAACAAACCTTTTTAAATGAAGCTAAAAAGTTGTCATTAATTTCCAGGACACCCTTGAAAGATATTCAAAAAAATGTTGAGGTTACTATGTGAAGACAATTAAATTCTATGTTTGTACTGGAGCAATATTTTTTTTATTTTGCCATAAAAACTACAAAAACACTGGCATTTTTTTCATGTCCTCTGCCATCTCACCTTAACTATATAGGTTATGCCCTCATTGTTAAACAGTGCCTTACGTGTGTTTTAATAATAATATCCTTAAATAAACTTGATAGAGTCTAGAAATTGAAGCACAAATCAAAATAAAAACACCGATACAGATTTACAAAAACTTGGGTATATTGATGCTCACATCATCTTAGGATTTATTCTCACTGCTAAGTCCTATGAAAGGTGCCGATGCCACGCACTATTGAGATATTAATGTTTTTGGAAAAAAATGTCAAGATAAAATTTGAATTCAAGGTAATTGTTTTCTTATAGTAAGGGTTTGCAAGCTCAAGATAGATATTTCATTCTTATCAAGCTCGAACAAACTTCTTAGAAAGCTAAGTATTGAGTTGAGTCTGAGTTCAATAAAAATAAGTGATCTATAGAAATTAAAATAACATATTAAACTTTTAAAACTTCAACTAATTTATCAAAAGCGTGTGCAACAATATTAAAGTTTTTATTATCCTAGAATATTGTGATGGGGTATTTTGTAATGTTTGGCAAGGTGCATGTGAGTGTTAACAGTAACGAGGAGTCTCTCTTCCTCTCCCTCCTATAGATTCTTCCATGAATCTTAACAATGTTCTTACTTCAAAATTTAAAAAGAGGGTTTTATTAGTTTGGTGCCACACACACATAAACACACACATTGGATTAAGCATGCAGAGGGGGAGAAAAAGCCACACATATTTTCTGTACACTTATCAAGTGCCACACGGCTAATAAATACACTTATGTTCACCTTGCTCTCAGTGTTAAACTTTCCTTTGTTAAAGATTGGTGTGCCCAACAAGCTAGGATTAGTGTGTATTGCAGTCATTATAGAGAACAACAGTGAATGCTTGATTAACTATCAAGATGTAGAGAGAGCCTTCTAAAATACACTACATTGACAAATAAAAATAATACAGGTTAAATATAACATTATATAATTAACTTAAATTTTGTATTGCGTTTGTGTGTATAAATCCTGCTTTCCAAACGTACACTTCTGGCGCAACTTCCTCCCATGATTTTTATATCTTTATCTATAGTTGGGATGAATCCCAATCTTCTTTTATTTTTAAATCTTGAAAAAATTTATGAATCTCAGAGGAAACACACATATAATAAATAGTAACTAAATGTTCCAACATTTTTTCTTATAATCTATTCATTACAACATTCATACATCAGTTTTGTGTTAAATTACTGGTCTGGGGTATGGTTGTTGACCTTGTACTATAGTTATGTTGGTTCTGAGCCGCCAATAGGCAGTAGAGCTTTTTTTTTTCCTTTAAGGATTTGTATTTCGAATCCTTGAATCTCAAATATTCTTTAAGTGGATTCAACGGATCCGTTCCTATTCTTATTATTGATATTCTAAAAACATACACAGGATTCCAGTCAATGTTGATTATATCTATAAAAGTAGTTGAATGAAATGTAAATTCATTAACATGGAAAATCCTAGCTTGACATGCAATGACATCACAGGTAGGCAACACCCTTTTCCTTGCTATTCTTGTTATATCTTTAAGGTTTAAATTAGGAGGAGGGATAGCCAGCACACTTACCTAGGTGATACTGGAGTAGAAATTGTTTAGATATAACACTAAAAAAAACCCACATTTTTAAGGACAAGCTTTCACTGTCACAGACAGCTTCATCAGGTCAGGAGAGTAGACTGATGCTTTTGGTTGAACTGTAAGGTTGACTGTCTTTAAGGAAGTTGTGCAACATGTTTCACTCTAAAAAAACATATATTTATTCTTCTTATTTGCACCTATCCTTTCCTTCATGTATAACTGAAACATATGTCTCTAAGAAAAACCTCTTTTAGCTTTTTTGAGTTATGACTGAAAAGGAATTGTAAACTTTTCAATTTGTATGAAAAAAGTGCGCTTAGCAAAAACATTTTTTAATAAATAAAATGATAGAATATTAGGAAAATGGTAGAGCACAAATAAAAGTAAAAACACTAACACTTTAATATTTCGATGCTATTCTAGCATTTTTCTCAGGAAATAGTAGTAATTAGACTAACTTAACTTTTATTTGCGCTCTACCATTTTCCTAATATTCTATCATTTTTAAAGATGATTTAAAAAAATTAATAAATCAGAAAGGGTGTAGTCACTTGCTATACAATTTGTTTAGTGATCATCAATATGTTTATTCTATTAACCATGGAAATAAAAACTAAACTGTTTTATCATTTATATATAGTGTGATGGGTGAAAGCAATAGTGTTTGTATTTTTTTAGTTATATATTTTTCAAATTACTGTTAAGAATGACAGCTTTTGCAACATTATAATAGTGGGTTGTGTTTAGAGAATGTTAAATTTTCTTACAAGTTTTAATCATGTTTCATATTCTTTTTGAATATTTTATATTTGCCACTTCACTGTGTTTTACTTGAAAGTTTTAATGCATATTTTTATAGGATGTTACTAAGTTTTGCTCAAATTTTTGTCCTGTGTATATTTATTTCCTGACTGGTCAGATTATTTAATATATTGCACGAATCTTACTCTTAAAATAGTTGTATGTTAAATATGTCTGTCTATGTGATCTCATTTACCTTAATGACAAGTCTAATACAGAATTTACTAACCAGTCAATCTGATATTATATGTACTTTAATTCACTTCCAAAGTTCACAAAACGAGTTGGGTTATAATAAACAGAGAAAACATGACATAATAATGAATTGTGATAATTATGTGATATAAACTGTTATGTTTAAATAAAGTCTTTAGAAATGTAATGTTTAATTATTCTTCAACTATTCTTTCACCAGCCTTATGTGTCAAGATCAAAAATTAAATCTTAACCATAGTTGGACAAAAGACAATTGGTTCCTATAAATAATTGCTGGTGAAAGGCCACAAGCGAGCTATACAGACTGATCAGCCGCCGTCATTAGCGATGATAGTGCCAACATTTGCTGCTGAAGGGTGTCATGACAGCACGAGCCCTCCAGTCACTAATCTTAGTATCCTAAACTGGAGTTGCTACTTTGTTCAAGTATTTCATCTGTCCCCCACTGCTTCAAAGATACCTATAAGATTGTTTAAAAGCATTTTGTAGGTACAATTAGATATGAAGTAATGCATAAGGATAAACCAGTGTTATCTGAAATAATTTTTGGATTTAGAGCTTGAATTTATTCACCTGTTGAATCCTTGACCAAGGAATAAAAGTTTAAAATTAAAACCTAAAGTGAATAAATGTTACATTTGAGGATACTAAATATTAAAGATTTCTCAAATTCAAAACTTTGGAAACATGATAAAGATTTTTAACTTTCCCCAATAGCATAATTTTGTTCAAATTAATTCTTTAGTTGCTATAGAAAATATTAGTAGCAGATAAATAACTATTTTTTATAATATGAATCAAATAATTGATGGTATATGTACTGGCTGTTAAGTTTTACTATAAAAATTTGGACTAACCTACTACCTCCCTAACCTGACTCACAAGTCTTGATTAATACACGTCTTGTGTGAAGGAAGGGTTTGACAATCGGATAAATCAGTGTCAGGACCGATGATTGAACCTCAGACCCGCAGCACGAAAGTCTGACACCTTACCTCTAGACCACCAGGTCACCTTTCCGAGCTTGTTAACCCATACAATATATTTCATTTGACTTTTTTCCCCCCCTGTTTTCTGAAAAGTGTGTTTGAATTATCAGGAATTTCAAACTACTGGGGTTCAGTCAAACAGGGTTTTATGATAGCAAGTATCAAGTTGATTAGAATATATAATCAAAGTTTCCAGAAAAATTTTGTTATGTATCAAACAAGTTTTTCATAATCGCTCCATTTGAACATGTGACGAAGTTTCTATGGTAAATTTTATTTTGATGCTTGAATGGATGAAGCAATGAATGGGTCATGTTATTAATTATTATATATTAATAACCACTGTGGCGAATTTACAGGAAGGACATCGCACCACTCACCTGAATATGAAAGCCGGTTGTTTCAGTTTACACCCAATATTGTCAAGGTTGCATCAAGAAACATCCCACATCATTAAAACTAAACTAGAGACACAAATAAATGACACCTTTTCTTCAGGAATCATATTATTAAATACTAGTACAGGGGTTAATTTTGAGATAGTAGAGTGAGTTGATGAACTATAAAAAGCATTTCAGAAGTTTATTCAAAATACAATGCAAAATGATGAAAGATATCTCATATACAATACTTAATTAAAAACTATTTAATATACACGAATAAAGTTTAATGTAAATTTGTAAACTAATCTAAAATATTACATGAGGGTAAAATGTTTTAGACTGTACATTGCTGACACATCATTGGTTCAAGAGTACAATCATTATATAATTATCAACCTGTGAGATCACATTATAATAAAAACTTTCCTTTACATTAGGTTAAGTTACAAAGAATAAAATAATATAACCATTCAAAGTGTTTACTTTTTCTTTTCTTTACCTATTGAACAACTCTTAAATCAAGAAAAAGGTGCTATGTTTGTTTAGCAATTAATTGTTTCCCACTATAATACATAGTTTATATAGTACGATGACATCAATATTTAACTACAGATGTAGCAGTTTATCTTCCATTTATGAACAACAGTTCAAACTTCATTGTTTCACTTCTGTAGTAATTTTTAACATTAAAAGCTATACTGCACCCACACATTTTGAAGATTCATGATAAAATCTGCATTATGGGATTCAAAACACATTTTGAAGCTTTAAAACTATTTCACAATCTTTCAGCATATTTTCAATTCATAAAATTTCAATATGATCTTTAAAAACTTTTGTTATTTCTTATGTTATTTGAAATATATAATCGGCTTAAATATCTTTTTAAAGGAGATTAGAATAGAGTCTAGGCTAGGTTTAATAGTGTAAAACTTATATCAGACAGAGAGCAAAAACAAACTGTAACCTACTTTCACCAGGCACCATTAATATCTTCGTCAGAACTCAGAACTAGAAGAATATAAATGAAGTAGCAGTGCGGCTGGTGAATACAGGAAGGTGGGTTGTGTGCCTTGAGAACCCAATGAAACAAGCTGTGCCTGATGAAAGTAGGGTGGTGAGTTACGACTCAATAACCCGAGGAAACAGGCTGTTGCATTGTACCTGGGGAATCTGATGAATATAATTAGCCTAGACATGTAAAAAAAAAATCCTATGAAAATAATAAAACCAAACAAATTTTAAGTACGAATATTTGCCAACCACAGGTAAAAATGACAACAGTAAAATTCAGAGAAAGTGTAGATACTTGTGTGAAGGAGAATAGAAAACCATTTGGGAAAATTACCCTCTAACACCCAGAGCCAGACTTTTGTCTTCAACAGCACCTGAAGGGATTGACGCCTTTACCAATCTGTCCATTCGTGTGGGGTTCCTTAAGACTCAACCTCATGATAATTATTAGGTTGGATATAAAGCATTGACGTCAATACAAGCAGAACAGGTAGTAAGATTTTTAAAACATAATATATTGCAATTAGATAAAACATACAAAAAACCTAATTTTATCTGATACTAAGCTATTCCTATGCTGTATTTTGAATTGTGTTACAACACATAATTGATTTTAAAGCTACAAATAGACTCAAAATAGTATTGGTTTTAATATAATCATTTTGGATGTAACTAAATAAAAAAATGATACATTTTTGTTAGGACTTAATTGTTACAAAACAAAGGCAAACATTTAACAAATTATTAGTACTGAATGTATTTGAAATTAAATGTGTAATAATTCTTTGTAAAAATTATATAGCATAAATACAATATTATAGGAATCTTTGGTGATCTAACTATGCATCATTGACACAGCACATATTAAATAATGCAAATATAATTGTTTTCACATTTGCAACCTAGTCTATAAATCTCATATACATATAATTTTGGCCACAATAAATCTTAATTTCACCTAGCAAATGTAGTACGATCTCACAATTTTCATTCACAACACAGCGTGCCACTTCATTTACCAAATGCACATTAATTATTACATTCCAATGAAAGCAGTGATTTATACATGTATATAATAATATATACATAAAATTAAAAGACATAAATCATGTTCAAATTCTGCATATACCTAGCTTCATCAACACTGACTGTTGCATGTACTTTCAAAAGCATAAACCATGCTAAAGATTTTTATTTTTCTAGTCAAATTATAAAAGATGTAAAGAAAAACATTTTTAGCTACAAATTTAATAAGTTGTGAAATCAATTATCTTCTATTTCATTTGTCTCAAAAAGAAATATTGTTGTGTGCATTAGGGTCATAAAAACTGCATTCACATGCAGACATACAACAAAATTAAAGCTATATTTGTGAATATGTGTGTGTGTGTGTGTGTGTGTACACACAATATGTTTTAGTTTTACTCTCTTAAAGCCAAAACTGTGAAGTAGTCCTTAGTTTATGAGAGACATTAGTTTAAATACCAGCTAAAGTTTTTAAATGAGCTCAAGCAAGGCACAAAAGGTCCACCTTTATATGATAAGTGGCATTAAATAAAGCACAATACGTATCTAAAAAAATAAACCTCTAATAAAATGTAAGCAAGGTATGATGCATTTAAGGTGTATCCATTTAGTGAGAAGTGCCCTTTGAGCTGGCTCCCATTGTTATTTCTTTTGCTGCTGGTTCAACATTTAAGAATATAACACACAAAATGTCCTTAGGGAAGAGATTAATTTTGAAGACATGATCATTTCATTGACCATTTATAAGAGGATCTTTCTACAAGTGTTATTATATTTATTTAAAAATCAAACTATAATAATAGTATGTAAAGAATAGGATATCACTTTATAGAAATCAGTTACAATTTGTGATCGGCTAGGCGATTAAGATTAGTATGGGAGATGAAAAAAACTGCACCATTGGGCATATAAAAGTTATTATGTAAATTAATGCCTATTTTGCGTTGTACCACAAATATTTGCTTACGTGTACATGTTTCAACCTTGACATGATGTGTGCACTTAAACCTGATGTAGATGGAGACAGCCATTGCTGATAAAGCTTTCAAATAAAACAATATACATTTTGTGCAAACAAAAACTAAACTGTGTGCTTTAAAGTTTCAATCACACATGTATGGAAGAACATACCATATGTACATTATATTTACAACCTTTATTCCTTCTAAAATGTACATTACCATTTTTTTTTTACAATATTTAAAATTTATATTTTAGTAACTAAAGAAAATCAAAGTTATTTGAATGAATGTGCAAATAAGATGAAGGTTGAATTATCTGTGATACAAAAATTATAATCATAAACACAAACATTTTCTTATTTTAGTTTTATAACAATTGTTGGGGTTTTGGTGTTTAAAAGAAGGGGGGGGGGGGG